>SOPF01027420.1:247690-299787 GCA_012979155.1 Hypericum perforatum
AATAATAATAATAATAATAATAATAATAATAATAATAATAATAATAATAATAATAATAATATCGTCATGGTGGGCATCTAAAAGAACAAAAGATACTAAAATATTGATATGGCGATCATTTACTGGATGATAATATTGTAATGATTAAATTTGTAATAAAACTTAAGAGAGAGAATGAAATTTTTAGGGTTATTACGTTTTCTCAAATCATAAATTTTCATCATCAAATATATCAACTAATACTTTGGGAGATAACATTATAGAATTCTGAGTAAATTATTTTAACATCTATTGTGTTTAACAAAATTTACGATATTATCTCTCATGTTAAGAGATTGATTTTTTGTTTTTTAAGTTTGGGAGTTATTATAAGTTTTAATTTTTAAAGTCAAATTTTTTTCGTAAAGAATCACTTGAAAAGGAAAAAATTTCCTCTTGCTAAAATAAAAAAAAATTCTTCTTTCTTCTGGAACTAAAAAAAATCATCTCTACTCCTTCTCCATCTCACCTCCAACATCATCCCCAACCTCGTTGGTGAAAAATGATCTAGCGCCAAATTCGTTGTCATTTCTTATAAGATTCATCCAAGTCATATAATTCTCATTTATTTCAAAATCCATAATGATTTTAATCAAAAGAAGCAAAATCCATTTAGGTAGGAGATTAATTTTCTCAAGTGATTTATTTCAAAGCCCAGTTTAGGTTCGTCTCCATTATGGGATACTATTATCGAATGGTTGATTTTGTTTTATCCCTGGTCGGAAAGAGGATCGGCTTGTATTAATAGATCAAGGTCTTATATTGATGCGAGGACTGTATTCGCAAAATAATAACCATAGAGACTCAATTGAAGTTTCTTGGGCAATTACATGGACTGATTTGTTGAACTCCAAGAACTATGAAAGTAAAGTATAATTTGCCACACGCGGGCAGACTAACGAGCTCCTGCGAGGTGACACGTGATGTACTCTGGTTTCTTTAAATAGACAATCATTAGCTAATCATTTGTAACGAACGTCTAAATATATTTGACAGTTATTGAACTTCGTGAAGCTCTTATGAGCTCTTTTATGGCATCTTCTTTGTTTCTTCACCATTTTTCTTTGGTCTTTTTCCTCTAGGCTCATGTTTACATTTTTTATGATATTAAAGATCTAGACAAGTTTTTTCTACCTCCGATCCTAGATTTCACAAAGAGAGAGAGCTTCAAGGAAGCTCTAATTGTGACGATCCACCCTCAAGAGGTGATCGTGCACCACCGCCTCCAGTTCCTCATGTTGTAATTCATGATCCATATATTCCTGATAACACTAAAGAAATTTTACCTTATGAATTGCATCCTAGTGAGAATCCAACTTCTATACTTGTGACACCATTGTTGAACAACATACACTATCATAGTTAGAGAAAAGCTGTGGAGATAGCTTTGAGATATAAGAAGAAATTGAATCTAGTTAACAGATCATTAACTTATCTAGAACTTGATGATGTATACTATCTTGAATAGAAAGGTTGTAGTAGTATATTGATTTCTTAGATTGTAGCTTTCCTAGTATCTTTGATAGCAGTTATTGGCTAATAGTAGCTCAAACTTGATAGTTGGATCGACTTAGGTAAAGAAAACTACTACAATAACAAGCTATATGTGGTTCTAGGCCTAGAAGTTTTAGGAAAAACTGGAATGACAAGAAGTCAATTTGCATCTTTTGTGGGAAAGAAGGACGTACAATAGATAAGTACTATAGAAAACATGGCTTTCCTCCCAACTTCAATTTCACCAAAAGATAATCTAATCTAGGTAATGGTTAGTCTTCATTTCCATGTTTGTCACAAGCTGCATATCAGAGCTTCCCAGAAGTTTTCAGAGCTAACAAGTTATAGACCATTAATCATGGTCTTGAGAAATTAAGAATGACTCTTTATTAGTTGCCAATCACGTTGTAATGGTCCAACAGTCTGCTATCATGCCTAAGAGTCCAATTCTTAGATAACTCATCTAGGCTACCAAAATTCTCTACTATAGACACCAATTCTACAGTAAGATCATCTCAAGTTCTTGGTAATACATGTTTATAATATATAGGTCAAATCTCTCTCCCTTTTCATATACTCTTAATACATCGATGTTAGATTAAGGAGTGTTAGATCACATCACTTATTATGACCAATTCTTAATAGATAGCCATCCAATTAGTAATATCATTGTGTCACTGCCTAATGATCATCAAACTTGCCACACACATTGACATAATAAAATTGTTTAATAATCTAATCTGTACCTATTCAATGTCCTCTTAGTTCTTACCTTCATATTTAATCTTCTTTCTGTGTCTAAATTAGTCTTTAACTTCTCATTCTACCTAAGTTTCAAGAAATATCTATGTAATTTTGGACATTATCATAGCAAGGATGATTGGTAATACTATGGAAGATAAATGACTATACATCCTAAACTAACACAACCTTAACTATACCAACCTACCCACTACAGTTGATAGTCATACCCTTTCCTCCATAGACTTCTAACATTATAGACTTGTCCATATCCTTACTGCACGCCTGTAATAAATTCATCAGCTATATTCAGGAGCTCAGATGAAAGAATAGCATTATTGTAAAGTGTCATTACTCTCGACACAAAAGGTTATCTTTTTCTGTTGGTGAACCTTATACAACTAGATGTTTTGAATTAGTTCATATGGATATTTAGGGCAAGTACAATAAACTTTCTCATGATAGATATTCTTATTTTTTAATATCATGAATGATGAGTCTCATTCTATTTGGATACTTACTCAAAGATAAAAGTTTTGTATGCACAAAGATAGAGCAATTTATTGCTATGGTTGAGAGTTTGAATAAATAATTAAAAGAATATGGACAGATCAAGGCAAGGAGTTTTAGATGGTTGATTTCTATAATAGGAAATAGACTATTCATGAACAAAACTATGTGTACATACCACAGCAGAATGCTAAAGTTCAAAAAAATATCAGAATATCCTCAAGATGACCTGTGCTTTGCTTCTTCAAGCTCATCTCCCACTAATTTTTTGGATTGATGTAGTTATGCATGCTGCTTATTTGAGTAATTGATTGCTTACTTTAGATAATAAGGCTTTTTTTGCCATTCTGCATCAACAAACCCTATTATATTAGTATCTCAAAGTATTTGGTCATCTCTGTTATGTAGCCACACTTGATATATATGAAAACAAACTAGCTCCAAGAGCATAATGATATGTATTTCTAAGCTTTTCAAAAGAATAAAACGATACAAGTTGTATGATCTGGACATACATCAAATTATAATCGCTTGTGAAGTTATTTTCTATAAAGATAGTTTTTCATTCTCCAGTTCTCAGAGCATTAATTCTCACCATTAGTGTGTCTCTCATACATATCCTTACCTACATAATACACTTTGCATTGTATATGACTCACCTTTATCCCATATTATCCACACTCTGTTCTTGCCTTCCCTCCAATACTTGAATCCACCATACCATATATACCTTCACTCTAAAGATCCATCAGGCCTAAACTTCTGTGCTTATATCTTGTAGATTATTAACATATATTAGCACGCACTATCAATCTTCTTGGAGGTCTTCTACGCCAGTTCTTTGAGTTTAGTACTTCTTAGTCAAGTCTAGTATTTACTCCTCTTATTTTACTTTAGAATACCTCCATCCTAAATTTAGAGCTTTTAGCTTACCAATTTCGTGTTGATAAAAATCTGAGTTCTATGAACAAGCTGTAAAGAATGATTGTTAGGTTGATGTAAAAAAACTAAAACTATCAGTGCTTGAACACAATCAAACTTGGTAGCTAATTTCTCTTCCTCTAAGCAAGCATACTATTGGTAGTGAATAGATTTATAAGATCAATCATCAATCAGATAGCAACACAAAGTAACATAAAGCTCATCTGGTTATCAAAGTCTATATTCAATCTCTTGGAATTAACTATTTTAAGACCTTTAGTCTTATTGCTAAGTCAACTACTATTTATACCTTACTGACTCTTGCAGTTCAACGAGAATGATTTCTAAAAAAATTGGATGTTATCAATGCTTTCTTAGATGGTCATCTTATAGAAGAAGTATATATGAGCATTATATTTGATTTGCTAGTTCCTCCTTGTGATCAAAGGAAAGTATATAAGCTACAAAAGTCACTCTATGGTTTGAAACAAGCTAGTAGATGGTGGTTTGCAAAATTGACTTCTATCTTGCTGGAGTTAGGTTATAAGAAATTTGGTCATGATCATTTTTTATTTATTTAGGATAATTCTGGTATCTTTATTGTTCTCTTGATCTATATTAATGATATAATAATAGCAGGACTCTATGAAGGCAATTATAACCACCAAGTGTCATATAGAGCAAACTTTAAAGCTTAAGGATTTGGGAGATCTTAAATTTTTCATGGGACTACAGATTGTTTAGATTTCATCCAGCATGTATATTTCTCAGAAGAAATATGCGCTTAAGATTCTGAAAGATGCAGGTTATATGGGTTGCAAGCCACGTCGATCTCCCATTGATGCTAACACTGAGCTTTCTAATTTGTGTACTAATTCAAGGATGCTTCTTGATGATCTTGCTTATGATGCTACTACAAACCAATTGTAAAAGTCATAGTAGATGGGAAGGAAGTGGTTGAGAATTTAGTACACTATCAAAGGCTCATTGGTAAATTATTATATCTCATAACTACAAGGTCAGATATTAGCTTTGTGGTTCAACAACTTAGTCAGTTTCTCGATAATCTATATGACAAGCATCTTTTGACTTCTTATCAAGTTTTAAAATACATCAAGAATACCCTAGCCTGGAATTATAATATTCTCATAAGAGAAATGATCAATTGAATGCCAATATAGATAGCAGTTGGGCCAACTGTGAAGATTCCAAGAGGTATATCATATTTTATTGTATTTGCTTAGAGAATTCACTCATCTTTTAGCATACCAAGAAGCAAGATACTATCTTGTTGCATCTTCAGAGGTTGAGTACCATGCTATGTCTTATACATCTTTAGTAATTTAGCAGATTTCCTACATTTTGAAAGATATGGGAGTCAAATTTGTGGTTCCAACTTTGATGTAATGTGATTACAAGTCAGTCATTTATATTGTTGCAAATCCTGTCTTTCATGAGTGCACTAAACATATAAAAATTGATTGTCATCTAGTTTACAAGAAGATCTAGTACAGCATAATCAAGTTGTTCCACATGGAGATTCAATTTAGCTTGTAGATTTGTTTACAAAGGGGCTCTCTACTCTGCATTTTTTAGTTTCTCATTGGTAAGTTGAGTCTGTTGGACATCCATAATCCAACTTATAGGGGATTATTAATAGATCAATGTTTGAGATTGATGCATGAAGAATTTGAGGAGTTGCTCTAGGATAGTGAAGACTGTATTGGCAAAACGGAGGACTACAAGGACTTAATGAAGTTTCTCGGGCAACTATAAGGACCGATTTATTGAACTCTAAACACCATGAAACTAAAGTATAATTTGCCACACACAGATGTATTGACAAGCTCTCGCGGTGACAAGCAACATACTTTGGTTTCCTTTAAATACGCAATCATTAGTTAATTATTTATAACAAATTTCTAAACTGATTTAGAAGTTATCAAATTTCATAAAACTATTATGAGCTCTCCAATAGCATCTTCTTTATTTTTTCACCATTTTTCTTTGTTCTTTTTCGTCTAGTGCTTACATCTCAAATAGCTTACTTGGGAAGTTCAACAGTCTCACCAACCTCATGCAATCAAGAAGAGGACTAACCAACTTTAATAGTTGGGAGAAATCTTCGAGGTTAAGGTGGGATGGGGGATCATCTTCGATGGATAGTTGGGAGAAATCTTTCAGGTTAGGGTTGGATGGGGGATCATCATCGATGGACATTTAAGAATAAGAGAGAAGGATGTCATCAAACAAAAGTTACCAAGAGAGAGAGAGAGATAGAGGGTCACTCTATGGCGTATAAGACAAATTAAAGTCACTAGTGTGTTGAAATTACCAAAGATAATCAGGTGGATTATTGAAGATGGAGGGGATTGGTCGGCGAAGATGGGCCAAGGTTAGTAGGTGATTAAGAGTTAAGGTTGAATTTCTAATTCAAATTTTTAATTTGATCTTTTAATTAATTTTACTTCTATTTAATTTCTTTTTTGTTATCACTAAAATTTAAGTTTGAGTTTTTTTGGTTTAGTTGAAAGCGAGAGGGAGGAAGAAAAAGAGATTTTTTCTTATTTTAAATTTTTGGTTTGTTTTCCAAGTGACTCTTTGTCAAAATATTTCATGATAAAAAGAAACATTTCAAGTATAGGATTTAAAACATATTTTAATCTCAAAATTTAGAGGAAAAAACAATTTTATAATAGGAAGAACGAAAATCATAGATTTTGGTATACACAAAATACGACAAATTAATTTAAGGAAAAGTTCACGTTTTGTACTTGTAGTTTTAAATTTTTGCATGATGTTCATGAAGTTCTAAAACACAACTAATAATCCTGAAGTTGGTTAATTTTTTTACGACATAGCTCCAGGATAGATAAATAAAAACTCAAAACCCATCTATTTGTCTTGTTGGTTAGCTCACATGGCCCAAATAAATATCTATTTCAATAATCTAATTTTGAATTTTTTTCAAAAGCCCCTCCTATTTCAATCATCTAATAAATTTGCCTCAACTTCACCACCAGTTCGGTGGTCCATCTTTGAAGACAGAAGACCCTCTAATTACTCCTCTCGATGACCTCAGACCACAATGGACACCAATTTTGGTGTCGGCTACCGCAGTAGGAGTAGAAGAATCCACCAGAGAAGAAGGTTCGTCAGAAGCTCATGGACCTATTCGAGTCGCCACCTCCATCAAACGAGGAGGAGAAGGTCTGGAGGAAAAATGTGGACTGGTGCTCTGACGAGGATGACTCATTTTCACAAACTGAACATGCAGACTCCTCTTTGGAGAACCAGAGGATGGAGGTTAGCGAGCGAACGTGGTTGTTAAATAAAGCTCCTCGTCGGAGTTGTAACCACACGAGGACACCTCCTTTGGTAGAGGCATGATGAAGTTGGTTAGAGCTTCTGATCCGCGAAGCTAGATGGCGGCTTGGGAACCGTGGAGAGAGAAGAAGAGGAGGAAGAAAAAAAAGAGACGTAAGAGAGAAGAGGAGGAAGAGGAAGATGAAGATGAAGGAGAAAAGTGGGAGAGGGGTGTTTTTAGTATTTAAAAAAAGAGATGAATGTGATATTTGATTTTGTGCCAACTTATTTTGTAAACTAGGCAAATCTATCTGATGTGGCGTGACACATCAGCATGCTACGTAAATTTGAAATATTTTTTTGGTTCAGACCTATCCCGAAATTATATGACAAAATAATTGACCAATATCAAAATTATCAGTTATGTTTTAGAATTTCATTATCATCGCACAAAAAATTTGAAATGAATTTTTCCCATTTAATTTTCGGTGAAAATTATCCGTTGTTGTTGAAGATGATGCGGTCATGGTGGATGTCATGATAATGTTTTTTGTGTTCTTTCCCATCCAATCAATCAAATTTCAGATGCCCTTCCATCACCAAGCACATCACCTTCTCTGTAACGGGAACTATACCATTTTTTGATAAATATGGTGAAAGACCATAACAATTATTTATAACTTCCCATTTTTTTCCGAGCAATCTTAATTAGTTGGTTCCATCACTGGTATAATTAGTGTTTTTGTTATTATCAGTTACTGTGGCTTTTACTGAAGTTATTTGAAACAAGTTTAAATTATGAAAATGTATTTATGTTAAAATTTGGGTAAAATTATAGTCATTTTTTTTTTGTCATAGTTTGATTCAAAATTAAATTATTTGATCTGTATAAAAGAAGAAAGATTTTCAAAATATCGACACTTTGTGATAATAACTTGGAAAAAAGAGGGCAACAAATAAATGAATTCAATTCCAAAATTTTGAAGCATGTCTTATCAAGATTTTACTCTAGAACGAAGTGATCAAGTTCTCTAATTCCTCACGCAGAACACACAAGTTGTAGACACCACGCTAAAATACTAGTGAATAATAAATGAGTATATAACATGACTAGATGGAAATTTTCATATTTCTGTAAAATGTTAAGACAGTGTGGTTACATAATATATAAGACTTATGATAATGCTTAGTGAAGTGTAATTTATTATAGAAAGAGTTTATACGTGATTTATGTGTAGTTTAAGATTCACACTCCAACAGATCATTTGAAATATAGGGGGCCTAAATTTGAAAGTTTTGCATGATATTCACCTACAAATATTTGAACACCATCGAATTGCTCTCATATCATATCATGTTAATATTTATATGTCATGTATCATATGCTCAACTATTCTGATGATGATGCCTTCAATTGAACACTGTCGAAAAAACAAGAACCCTGAGTGCCAGTGGTCACTTGTTGCAACTGCTCGAGAAGTAATAAAGAGTTCACAAATGTTATTTTCAATCCCGAACAGATATAATATTCTCGCTCCAACAATTGGAAGCAATTTGTACCAACAATTGTTTTGTGGAGAGAATCACAGGGCATAGAAACGGTGCTCCAAAGGAAATCACGAAGAAGACGGATCCCGTAACAAACGTGGCACAGGGCAATGCACGAACAATGTCCACGAAACACAACAACGAAACTGATCCTAACCACCAAAAAGCAAAATATCATCACCTTATCTTCAATAAGTGCTACCTGGCCTTTGTTTTGTTTTCTTTATCTGAAAGAGACAGAAAATAAAATAATTTCAAACCTACAAAAGAAAGAAAGATGGTTATCAGAGATTGGGAATTTTGACGTGCGATCTCTTACAATAGTCTCATTCCTCGTATTAGCATGGGCCTAGTCTGTGTGACCGTCGGATCTGCCTTTAATTATTTGTTCAACTTACTCGATGACTACATCAATATGTAAAATCAAAATCACGCGAATTTTTATCAGGTAAAAAAAAATGCTTGTTTCTTTTTGCGGATTTTAACTACAACATTTGGTTGTCGAGAAGATTTAACTAAAGCTGAAAATTATAATTTAGAAAGAAGAACTTCTGGTCAAGCAATAGGAGTAGTCATCACAATGATGAGATATATGTAACTTTATTTAGGATGCAATTAATTTTTATTATTTATCTATAGGGACTTGCTCTTCCATTTTCACAAAAAATAAAACTAGTCCGTTTCTAAGCATCTAGAAAACTGATTAATCTAAATACCAGTTAAGAAAGATGCTCTAAATAATAATTTAACGATGTCCTCGAACTGTTTGCCTTATCCTTTGTAACCTTCCGTGACTGATCAACAGTACTTATTGTTTTCTTTGACCCACCTTACATGAATTTCAGGCGACTTTCGCTAGAACAGGGATTGGGGTCCCAATTCGTGACACTATCTTATCTCGGCCTTATTTATATATATGGTCTCCTCTTATCTTTTGCAGATACTGTATTGCTTTTACTGATTCAAAAAACTTTGAATGAACAATGGGCTTAATTTTTTGGACATTCTATGATAAGATATGGATATTCAGCACTATATGGTAACTATAAATTATATAAGCATATATGTCTCTTTTATATGTCACACTTGCATAGGTACTAGTAATGTACTTAGGTATCTAGGCTAGGCTAGTAACGGCAATTGGTCTTTCCATAGCTTTTACATGTGGCACATATACATTAACGGCTGGCACATGTAGCCAGAAAATTTGCTGAGTGGGAACAATATAAAAAATGTCTAAACTTTTATTAAAATTTGGTTTAATTTATATGTAAATTAATTTTTTAGGGTCAATTTTTAATTTTAATAGGAAGATATATTATAAATATATCTGATTATCAAAAAAAAATTAAGTGGAGGCAATTGGCCCCACTCATTTACATGTAACTACACCCCACATAATATTGATTCAGCGTGCACTGTATGTATCTCTAATAAACTAATTTGCATTTGGGCATATATTTATAAACTAATTTAAATTAAATAAAGTAAATTTTGGAAATAGGTAGCTATGCTGCACTTTTGGTACTAAAAAATGGTCAACTGAGAATAACTGAAAAATTGTTATTTTTCAAGAAATGAAATTTTACACCAATTATTACGACTACTAAAAATTGAATTCCGTACTTCCGGCAATTCGTACATGTTTTGTGTCATCCGAAGGAATATCCTTTAATTACAACTAGTAAATCTACAATATCATATCCCATCTTACCAAATTTTAATACAGATATATTCCCACGATTGAAACTTGAAATATATAATTAAGCTGAAATACCTATTTCGAACTGATTGCCCATCATTGTAACAACATTCTTGATCCACTACTCTTTTGTTTTCTTTTATAATTGGCCAGTTGGGTCATGCAATGAGAAGTCATTGAAGAGGGGAAGTGCTTAAAGTGGTGATTTTTCTAAGTATACTTTATGCTTGCACAAAATCAATCACTGTACCCCAATAGGCCAAAAGTTAATGTGCTTTATATCTACTATATAATAACAAAGAAGAAGAGAAAAAGGAAACGGGAGTCCAAAGTGGTTAGCTTTCTTGTTGCCGTTTTAGTACACAGTCCCATGAGGCTCAAGTGGGCAGGATTCCTGGCTGGAATTAAGAATCAATTACCCATGGAAATATGATGATCTTTTTCGGACAGGATAATCAAATGGAACAATATAATCAAAAGAGAATTGTTCAAACATAATAAATGTGTCTCAAATTTGATTTTTTTTAATCTAAACCGAAAGTGCGATAATTTACTCTACGAGCGTTCTGAGCTCTTTGGAATGTTCATCCAAGTCACTACACTTCTAGCATCTCCATGGAACAGAAACTGCCTTTGTACATTGCTAGTCCAAAAGTCTCTATCCATAGGGAACAACAACAGCTAAAAATTCAAGGAAATACAACTTTGATGAGAAATAAAAAGGAAGAGTGGAGACCACCCAAATTAGACAAAAAAAAAAGGTGAGCATTATTATGAGATTGGGGTTAATTTAAAACAACAAGTGCATAACATTTTTTTCTTCAATTCTTGTTACCCCATTGCTTATGGCCAGGAGCCCATTTGGGACACTTGGGGCTGAAGTAACTAATGACTGCCCTTGAGTTCATGAGCTCCACAATGGGTGCAAATTTCACACACCTTGGTGCCTTGTACTGGTTAATGGATGCCCCTAGGCTAATGGCATAGTCCATTAGCTTGTCAAATGTCCCAGCCTCAACAAGCTTGATCTCAAGTGGCCCAATTGAGTCAGAGACCCTTCCCTGGCGGTACACACTGTTTAGTGACTCCTCAATGGTTAGACAGCAGTCCTCGAAGACCGAGGGAGGAATGGGGGTCGATCCGTTGAGTGTCAGCTCCCAGAAGAGCACGTAGTGGCCCGGGATCGTGGTTGTTTCCGCGTAGCTGGTGTACTCGGATATGGTAGCGTCGAATGGTTCCAAGTGGGTCGACGCATTCTTCACCGCATTGTGTAGCTCCACCTCATCTGTCTTGTCCGAGTCGATGCTTAGGACCACGTTCTTCCTGCATATGAAATTGAACTGGGGTGCATTGTTCTTGAACCCTGCCACTCTTAGCACATCCCCAACTCTGTACCTATATAGCCCTGCATAGAAAAATATATTGAGCAAATGCTGCTTATCGGTTAAACAGGTCCATCCCGATTGGTGAAAAATCTTACCAGCATAGGTGGTGACAACAAGTTCATATTCATGACCGAGTTTGACATCCACCAGGTTGGCTAATTCATGCTGCTCCTTCTCATTCAATGTCATGGGGACCGAGATCGAGTCAGCATCTATCCCATTGCTCCGGTGGACCGGGAGGAACTCAAAGTAGGCCATGGTCGGGATGAGTGTGTAGGACACTTCACTTGGCTTGCACATTGGGTTCAAATTGACGCCAAAGTAGCACTCAGATGAAGCATACATAGTGCAAACAAGAGGCAAGCCATTACTATAATAATCGAGAGTTGGGATATACTGTGACATGGTCCCTGTCACAATTACATCCACATACTTTGTGTTAGGCCAAATCCTGGTAATGATCCCTTGCCAGGACTCCTTGCCACACTCGAATTCGACAAAATCAGCAAGCTTTGGATCCGGTTTAAGGACCCTCTTCACGGATTCGCGGACGGAGATGTCAGTGATCAAGGGGTTGATGGTACCACTCCTGATATCACTGGCAAGAAGCTTCCAATGCTTCTCTAGGAACCTGATGGCCCTAATGAACCCTGAGGCAAAAACCGCACCAACGCGGAGGACCTCCTTGTTCTGGCAGAGGCCACAGAGCATCTGGGAGTACATTGACTGGTAGGAATCAGGACAGAGGATGGTCTCATTTGGGCTGGTGTAGTTTGTGTAAGGATCATAAGGTCTGTTCTTGAAATGTGAGCTTTTGTAATAACTAGTAAGAACTGGCCTTGCAACTAATCCACCAGGGGTTTTGGTCTCAGATTTAATGAACAGAAAATACATTCCCTTGCCCTTATCAAGATCAGGAACAAATTGGCTCATCACAGGCATCAATAGGCTATAGAGCATTGACCTCCTGTCCAATTCCTCCTCAATTGTTGGCATCAGCTTCCTCTCCCCTCCTGATGTCCCAGAGCTGTGGAAAAAAATAATCCGAAAACGCGAATCAAGAAAAACCCTTTTGAGCAACCGGAGAATAGTTGGTTGAGGTGACAATAGACTCGGGTTTTTACCTGGTGAGGAACTCGGAGATGGGCTCCGAGGAGAGAACAGGGGAGTTATCGCCATTGGCGATACGATTAACATAAGGCTCCACGTCCTCGTAGGAAATGACAGGGAGGAGCTTCTTGAAGCTGTCCCTGTCAGCCTGTCCACCAAGTCCGTGCCTCTGCAAGTATTCGACGCGAGCATTGCTGGTTAGTATCTCCTCGAGGACACGCCTCTGGACCTCGTCGGCCCTCGTGGTCACGTCCTCGATGAACTCGAGAGTCCTCCTGTTCTTTTCATGCAGGCTGCACCCTGGTTCAAAGGGCTTGGCCTTTGGTGCTTCAGGCATGATGGTGTGAACTTCGAAAGTGAGTGTGTCTGTGTGTGTATGCGCGTGAGAAAAAGAGGAGCTTGGGAGGAAGATATGGCTATGGAGGTTTCTTGTGTGGAGAAAAAGTCGGGGGGGAAGTGGGATATATATAGAGGGTGAGATGGTTCAAGTGTGAAGGTGGCTAGCTTACCCAAATTTCCTTCTGTTGCTTGCTTTTTGTTGCGAGGGGATTGGAATACAGGAAAATTGCATAATTGGTATACGCGGATGCAGGGGTACAAATGTCAATTCCTTCTACATAATTTGTCGAAATTTCTCAAGACTTTTACACCCCGAATTTGGTTTTTGTGTAGATCAGAAGTTCAGAACTAAATCTTTACCTCGCCTTTTAATTATTAACCACGAGCGTGGTCCAAGAAAAAAGGCCATTTATATAAATGTCAATACGGAAGTTGTTCTAATTTACTCTTTAACATCACAATAATACTAAATAATTGTAAGTCTGTTTAGTTACATATCAAAATTTTACTCTTAACTTAGATTTGTATTAATTAATTAAATATCATCAAGTATTATTCTGTCAAAATTTGAATGCTGAATATTTGTCAATTTGGATCTGGGTACATGAAATAAATATCAGATTTGGAATTTCAAGATATACTTCACGAATCATAAGGAAAAAATATGAGGCTTTGCATAGAATATCATCATCCCCAATTTCGCACGCACCTACAAACTCTACAAAGCAAAACATGTAACCAAAAGCCTCGTTGGTCCTCGTAAATGATTGTCACAAACTAGTTTCATGGCTTTGCGTAGAATATTATCATCTCCAATTTGGCGCATTTTTGTAAACTAATTGAACTTGAAGTTGAAATTAATCATATTAATGGATTTAAAATGAGATTTGGGAAAAAATTATCATCGTAAAATTTTTGTTATGTTATATTTTAAAAAATATATGATATTTATAATTGAGTATTAATAATTTCTCAATAATGTTTATATTGATGGATTTGAATTAACAATTTATTATATAACGAAAAAACTAACTTTCGTAATATGTGATTTAAGTCATTTTAAGTGCACTATACTTTCATTTTGTTTGATTTTTTTCGTTCGATTTTTTTGTCAAGAATTTGTTTACTTTGTATCGTAAATTTTTTTAAGTGACATTTTTGGAAAGAGATTTCTTTAAATAAATTTGTCGGACTACCGAGGTTTCTGCAAATTCCTCGTTTCTACTATCAAGAAAGTGTAAAAAAAAAAGCAAGTGTAATTCTAAAAAATATGCTATCAAGCAAGTGCGAAGTGCGAACAGCTTCGTTGACTCACTTTTTTGTCATTTTCTTCCCCATCTTGTCAGTTACCTCCTATTCTTTTAAAAAAGTTAATTATATCATCCGGGTATTGGAAGAACACTACATGTAAATGAATCCATGCACGACGCAACACAAATTATTTTATAATTTTCCTGTGCATTGTCAATATAAAAGGCTCGTAATTAATAGCAGGTAATATTCGATTAAAACTAGTACTGATTTAGTAGTTAATATAAACCTCCAGTTCAGTTTTATGTGGAAACTGACAACAGTTTTAAAAATTTTGTTCAAACAATTTACAGTTTCTTCATCCCGGAAACATAATATTCATCTATCATATTTATGTTTTTGGTTTGATGTTATTAAGTTACTCAATGAACTTATTAAGATACTCAATAAACTTAGTAATCTAGGTTGGATATGTATAACACATTTAAATGATAGTATTTTTTTTAATAAATATTTAATAAATTTTCATTTTTAGTTGCCAGCAATATATTTCCATTTATCGATAATAGAATAAAGAACTGCATTTACTACCGTCAAAACATAAAAAAAAAAAGGAGGAGAATACCCGGTTGCACAAGGCGGTATTGACCGGCAATCTGCGGTAAAGCCGCAGTGATTTCACCGGCTACATGCGCACGTGTACTGCGGGTGTCCCATTATTTACCGGCACACTTCTTTTGGGGTCGCTTCCATTTCCCGGTAACAAAAGACGGCGTCATCTGCCCGATTTCTCGCGATATCTTAAGTCAACGCAAAGGAAAGGGACAGGAAAAGGAGATTACAGTGGCGATTGCTCCGTTATTTATAAACGGTAAATGTAATGACTAATGACTGGGGTTCCTGGCTTTTCAAGAGTAGTGCAATTCATTTTGGTCAAGTCGGTATAAGGGTGGGGAGGGGTTTGGGAAGTCCAGGTTCGATTTCTGGCATGAGCATTCTGATGTAATAAAATAAGAATTAGAATAGGATCTAAAAACAAAAGTAGTGCAATTCATTTTTAGATAATAGGAGAATTACAAAATATGAAAAGAAAGGAGATAAACAATAGAAGATAAATTGGCAGGAACGGATTAGGTTCAGATTGAATAAAGTAATTTCGTATAGTGTAAAAGTTGGGTGGATCGTGATGACATTTACTTCATGCTATATTAACAATTTTTTATGCGATATCGACATATGTATTTTTTTTATTTATATTTTTTTATTTTTTTAGCGAACTGCATAGACATTTTCTCCATCAACATTTTTTTCATTTGATAATAATTTTTTCATGTGATACTGGCATTTGTTTTATTTGATACTGGCATGTGTATTTTTTGTTTTTGTATTTTTTTGTACTTTTTAATAACAACATTTTTTCATTGGATACCAATCTGTGTGAATTCTTTTATTTTGATCTCGTAATTTTTGAATTTTTGCAAAAAAGCTCCAAACACATATTTTTTGTGTATTTCTTGTTTTTGTAATATTCGCAATACTTTCATGTAATATCATCCCTACGGGAATTTGTTTCACTTTGATTCTGTAATTTTTGAATTTTTGCAAAAATCATTTTGTACAGTTCTAAATAATTTAATTTCGTACTTAAGTCATCCTCCGATTACTACATGGTGTTAATATAGAAAACAAGGGGCAAGTTGGTTTTTTTTCATTCAATTAATTAGTAAAACTTGTTGTGAATTTTCACAAGAGAAAAATCAAAACAAAAAATATCGATACAAATGACAGTTAACAAAATTTTGGGTTCCTTATCCAAAGTAGTGGTCCCTGCCAGCTGGCTGCCTAACTTACTAGCACGATACATGTTAAAAATAAGTTTTTATTGCCTTCACGTTGTTAATTTTCATTTCCGTCTTCCGTTTGGACGTTCCTACTTCCCACTGGTTAACCACCGTTTTTTAAATAAATTCTATTTAATTTTCGTAACAGATACGATAAATGAGCTCTCTTGCGGTCTTGCGGCCGGCGAATTTATAAAAAGCTTGACACGTAACAACCAGTTTTATAAAGTTATCCTGCCAAAAAAACTGTAGTTCAACTATTTGCAAACGTGTCAATATTAATTTTTTTATAATTTATCATTTATGAAATAAATTATCCAGCCTGAAACTGCATAACTAATGCTTCAAAAAGTAATCATTTAATATAAAAGAACACTTCAAAGTTGTTTAGGTTAACTATATTTGTTTTGAATCAAATAGATAACTAATGCAGTTAACTATTTTTAGTTTGCTACGTATTTATAAGGTATACCAAAGGTGTCTAAGGCAACAGGAACACGTATTCTTTTTATTTCACGTATCTAGACATTTGGTGCAGCCTATGAATTTGGAATAATTTTTAAGAAAATGGTTAACCCGACTTTAGAATATTGTTGAATTCGTTGTTGCCGCTGGAATAGACCCATAACCGAATTCCAAATAATTGTCTGAAGGGAAATTGCAAGAAAGTGCAATGGGAAGGGACAAGAATATGTCATTAGGAAATTATTGCTTTGTAACTAAATTAATTATTCTTTTACCAAAACAACTAAATCAATTAATTATTTTGGGGGAATATCCTGAAGTCACCAATGATGCAGTTTACGGTCAACTTGTTGGTAAAGAATAAACATTATTGCTGGGATTGAATGGTTTTATTGGGTAGCTCTGGCTATGAGAGGTTGACTTACTAGCTTTTGCATTCGTCATTTTATTAAAAAAAATATACTTCCCAAGATTAAATAAACTAACAAAGGAGACTTCATATGATTGAGGACCAATATGTACATTAATTGGATAATATTTTCTTTTCAACTAACATACATTGTAAATGCTTCTGTACTTGGTGGAGCAATGAAGGAATAGGTAACTATTTGCTGGTCAAACGACCGATCAAAGATATTTATTAAGGACTTAATAGCGACCTGATTGTGGATCATAGAGGAAAACAAAAATTAGTTAGAGGAATCCCGTAAAACAGAAATCAGACAATATATGTACACATACATACACACGCATATATGTCAAAGGTAAGCATCGTTTACGAATAATTTGCGTGGTTGAGACCAACATCCTAATATTCGATGGGATGCGTAATCCAAATTTTAATTAAGTAATCATTTTTAATTGAATTAAAGTTATTTTGGAATATTTAAAATTGGTGTATTTTTTAAACAATCCAAACTACAAAACGTTGTTTATCATCATCATCCATAATCAATATAACCCTCTAATTTTCACTAACAAAAAGTTGGGTGCAAGCCTTAAATAGAGGATGACATGAGGAGCCCAGGAATTAAGAGAAACTGTAGCGGGAAGAGGTCTCTAGCTGATGTCAGATCCAGGTCAGCTCTATTCCCTCCAAAAAGGGGTTTATCCTCTTTCGCCACGTGTCCTTGCCTCGTCCTTGTCGGCTCCCTTAAATCTATCTTCGTTGTCTCCTTCTTTTTCTTAAAAGGTCACGTGTTGGGGCAGTGGTCCACGTTGACTTGTCCGTCGCCCGACTCGTCATACGATCTGATGCTATGAAACCCAACAATAGATTAGTCTCCTTCTGTAAACAATAACGAGTTTGGTTAAGTTCGTTAAATAAATTTTGACAATTTAATACACTTTAGCTCCAAATTCTCAAAATATTTGGAACGGATTGTAAGTGGGTTCATATATCATTTTGATGACATTTTCGAAAATAGTTTTCATTCATGTAGTGTTATTGTACATGCCATATGACTTATTAATGAATATTGGATTCGAAACAAAATTAGAAAATACTATAATAGTCTAGCAACAAGTAGTATTTTTAGGAAACAATACTCTTCAATTGATCCAATCACACCATTAGATGTACAGCACTACCATTAAAAACTGATTAATTTAATTTCAGATTAATTATTTCAGCCTTATTTTAATGTCACGTGTTTCCTGTAATCTCGACAATCCACACTATGCGTATATGCCAGAAATAAAAAATAAATAAATAAAACAATTGAATTGTAAGTTAACGAGCCTCTCTAGTCAAACAAAATCCTCCCGCAGTCCAAGTTCCATGACTCCTTGAGTGTGAAAAATATTTTTTTTTTTGAACAACACAATGGGCCAACGACATTAAAGAGAGCGGTGATATTTAATTAGTTATTCAAATTAATTGTAAACAACATTAGCATCTAGTACATAGATCAGCCAACAAGAATCGACATCTCGAATTAGAGTCGTTGAAATAGATATGAAAGAGCTTCATTATCCTTTGCAATTGAACCTGACTCAAATTTTTAGAAATCGGTGTAATGAATATTCGTATATATGTTAACTTGGAGGGCGGAGGAAATCAATGGGCTGAACGGGTGCACCGAGGCAGGTAGGGACCGCCCCCAAGTGGCTTGTTTAGTGCTTGGTGCTGCGAGAGATGTTGAAGAATGTTATGCAAGAAATTGCGGGAGAGGTAACGTGTTATGCGTGTTCTTTGTGGGAGACAAAGCCAGTAATGAAAATCAGAGAGATTTTCTATTATTGAAGAGATTTCTTTTTCTATACTATGACCATCACGAGTAAAATTGTAGGAACATGTGGGGTGTGTGTGAGTGTGTGGTGATTGTCATTCTTAAAGTTCATTCTTAAAGTTTGTAATTTTATGGAAAATAATTAATTAATACGTTGAATCTATATGTTATTCGAAAAGTGAGTTAAAATGAGAACTATTTAGATTTTTGAATAATGACAATTTTTTCTAATAAATATATTTGATTTGTTTGTCTATAATAGTACGAATACAAGATATATTAATTAAGATCAAACAAGAAGATAATTCAATTAAATATTGGTTATTAATTAATTGATGTTATCTCAAATCCATGCTCTTTTCCCTGTCTTCCAATACCCGTGCTCGCTATAGTCATTTGCTTTGCCCGTCGAATCGGTTTTGATTGGGTTATTGATGATCCAGTGATATCAGGTAATTATAGTTTTTCCTTTCGGGACTGGAGATGAATTAATTACCTCGTACATATTTGATGCTTCTATTAAAATCTTATTTTACTACCACATGGTTACTTATTTAACACGAAATTGGATTCTATGGGTATTTAACACAACACTATTTTCTCCTTTTAAGTTCTCTAACAAAATGGCATACGTTTTAGTGATTAACAATCAAATTAGACCACATAACTCTAGTGAACTGATTAATTTTATTTTTTGTCATGTTATATTACTAATTTTATCCACCTGACATATTATTGGTATACCATGTATATACCGTAGAGCTTTAGCATATTTTTAGTGCTTTAGCTGTACACTAATTTTTAAATTATATTTTATGTAGATTCCATATGAATAGAATGTTGAGAATCTCATATCGCTAATTGCGATTGCGATGAACAAATTTACAAGTATAGAAAATTCATCAATCCATAATTTTAAAATTTTGAGTTAGACATAAAGATTTTAATATAGTATTAGAATGAGTTGATTTTATGTCTATTGCTGTGCTCCTCGTATGTTAATGAAGTCAAAATATAGTGGAATCTTGGACTTAACGGATCTCTTTTAATAGGATATGCCCAGAATTTCAATCTATAACTTGCCAATTTTTGGTTAGATAGGAAGATTTTTTTTCTTTCTTACATATATATATGTATATATATATCAATTATATCCTACTATTGACCTTAAAGTTCATTGATTAAAAATTCAACATGGCTTTCGTGGGCATATGATTGATTGGACGCAACTTTGTTCAGTAACGGATTGCCAGTCACATTTTGTATTCACGTGAATTATGCAACCCTAATATGTGTATTGATTTACATAGTATTTAGTTTAATCTCAACTGCTCCTAGATATCTGGCTGTATAATCAAATCAAACTAATGTTGAAAAATTGATTTGTTATGTAAAAAAGTACTAGAAAGAGTGTAATCGGTTGGTGTTGAGAGCGTACAATGAAATTTTGACTCACATGATAGATTCCTGTTCGTCCGTAATTCCCCTTTGCAAACTTTCAAATCGAAAATAATTCACAAACTGACACGGGCTCAATCGATATCCCGACAATTAAAATGGATCTAAAATGTCAATATATTTTTACTTGCGGGCGGGAAATATGGAGGCAGTACTTTGGCCGTACCGAAATAATCCGGAGATGCCCATTGTACGTGACAACATAAAGAGAGAAACCCTTGGTCTCTCTTTGAGTGAAAAGAAGTACAATGTGGTACTTTTTGTCATTTAAGAGATTCAATCACTTTTGTTGTCTGTTCAAGTGGTACGACCCATCATCTTCGTGTTTCCACAAGTTCGTCCACTATTAGACGAGATGTCCATGTGGATGATGACGTCGACCTCGATAAGGAGATTAGGGTCCTGAGTATATATTAGTGGGATGCAGGTATTTGTTTATCTATATGAGAGTTTTCAAAAAAGCATAACGAAAATTGTGGATTAGTTTTATGATTTTTTTGAGATAGCTCGTCATTATTCAAACAGACACATCATTTTAATGATTAAATAGAGCCATATCCAAGTTCCGTTCCTGCTGAAGGCAAGCATGCACAAGGAAAGTCGATTACAAGGACTACGCCAATTAAACCCTCAAAATAGAAGTAAATTTTTGAGATTATAGTCCCGCATCTCATTAACTAACCTGGAAAATTTTGGAGGAAAAGATTCATAACTGGAAAAAGAAATGAAAGTGCAACACAAAGAATGAGACTGAGTATTGAAGTGTCAAGAACCGAAACTCGAAACACCTAATTAATGAGTTTGGCATGAGTTTTGCGTTATCGTGAAGTTCATTTCTTGTGCATGACCTTGTAAAAATGGAACTACAATTGGTCAATTTATTTCGAAAATATGTTATCATTATGATCCCAACAAATGCTGACCTGAGGTGTTTCGACTACTTCACAACGCTCAAAAGATTTTAGGCCAAATTTCCCTTTAGTAGTTTTCTATTAACAATAATTTTTATTATCACTCTCCAACATTTTAAAAGATCAGGAGCAAATTCGCACCCGGTATCAAAAGCAAAGCTAAAGCTAACAAAATACTTAGGCTGAGTAGTGGCTGATTAGCTAGGTGTCAGTGCATGGGAAAACAAGTATCAAATTAAAGGTATTGGTCATGACAAAAAAACTGATTAAAGACGAAATGAAATCTTGCGTTGTTTAGATGATTGCATGACACAATTTTTAAAATTTAGAATCTATAGGGGAAGTTGGAGTATTAGCTGGCTGCTCAGTTTGCCCTAATAATGATCTTGTCACATGTTATACTTCTCCAGCATCAACAAAAGCTTTTCCTAGATATGATTATAGTTAGTTAAACATGGACGTTAATTAATTGACGGCTAGGAATTACTCAGATAGCAATCATGATTGTCTATTGTTTGTGGAGTCACAAGACCAACATGATCAATAGATTAGTATTTCAATTTATCCGAAGAATTTTGCCACATTTCAAAAGTCTTACCCTACTTGAATTTAGATTAATCAATTCAGTAGACATCTAATTACAAAGTGATACCAACCAAAAAAATTAATGTGGGGCTAAGATGGACTTAAATTGCAATCATGGTTGTCTAACGTTTGTGGAACCATAAAAGCAAACATGAGCAATAGATTACTAGCGGAACTTTTTGATTGGCCACACTAGCTACATATTCAGGGCATAGAAAGGTCTAATAAGGAATATTTCCTAAATCGGGAAGAGAAATCGGTAAGAGAAACGCATAAACGGCTATTGTAAAGTCATGATGAATACCCGTGCTTTGCTTTGGAAGTAAACAGAGAGGTACGATTCGGTCCTGGACGCTGTGTCCAGGACGTGTGCTGGACAAATGGATCGAGTGGTCAAATGGTTTTTCCATTAAGATCAAATGGTTTTGAAAAAACCATTTGATCTTTATGGAAAAACCACTTGATCTTCATTGAAAAACCACTCGAAAATTAAGTGGTCAAGTAGTTTTTCCATGAAGATCAAATGGTTTTGAAAAAACCACTTGATTTTTATGGAAAAACCACTTGATTTTTATGGAAAAACCACTTGATCTTCACTGAAAAACCACTCAAAAATCAAGTGGTCAAGTGGTTTTTCCATGAAGATCAAATGGTTTTGAAAAAACCACTTGATCTTCATTGAAAAACCACTCGAAAATTAAGTGGTCAAGTAGTTTTTTCATGAAGATCAAATGATTTTGAAAAAACCACTTGATTTTTATGGAAAAACCACTTGATCTTCATTGAAAAACTACTCGAAAATCAAGTGGTTTTTCCATTAACATCAAATGGTTTTGAAAAAACCAGTTGATCTTAATGGAAAAACCACTCGAAATCAAGTGATCAGCGCGTGCATCCCTTTAAATTCTCCAGGACGGTCCTGGGCCATATTACCCATCCAGGACCGAATCCAAGTTCGTAAACAGATCACAAATCCACGTAAAACCCGAAAATTTAAGATTAATTACCTAAATTAAAGTGCACGAAAAAAAGTCAGGATGAATCCATGTGAATCAAAAACTATTGTTACGGTTTTTTTTTAATTTACAAATGTTTGGCATCTGCAGTATTTATACACAATGGTTAATTATAATCAATTGCTATATACTTTTGGGCTCTGCCATTCTTGTTTTCACTTCTGAATTAATTGATATTACAAGTGTCCACTTATCATACGACTCCAAAAAAAGACGAATGCCTGAGAGAACAAGATTTAAGCATGCAAGTACGTGATGGCTTGGATAATGCGCACAAATCACGTGGCGATGCAGATAAAAATTAAACCTGTCGGCTCATCATTCTTAGAGGTAGGTTTGAGAGGCTGATGAAATTATGATAAGGTGTGTTGAACCACTTTTGTGGTCTGGAGAGGCAGAAAAACATTTTGACAAGATGGATCAAAAAGTTTGTGGGCAACTTAAGTGGTTGGAGGATAAAGAATGATGATAACCTCGAGACGGAAAACTTTACTTTTGTTATGACTCCAAAGCAAACACCTATATAACATTTTTAGACTTCATCATAGTTTTTATATCATATTGGGTATTACTTATGTAGTAACGAGCTTAGGTTCATGGACAGATGTAGTAGTCAACTAGGTGCATATATTTTGATGTCAATATCTCTCACAAATTAATACAAAATTTTTAATATAATTTATTCTCACTCAATTGCATCACATAAAATTTCAGAGAAAATCACTTATCTTTATTTTATTCTCGGTCAAATACGTTTAATACTTAAATTTTTTTCAAAATGTATCTCATAAAAGAAAGTACGCATATTAGTATATATTGTACCAATTAAATCACTTAAATATTTAAAACATTATAAATTATTAACGGGAATCACAAAATTGTTGTAATCTAATTAGCCATTGCATTCAAAGATCTCGGAATAACTCTAAATCAACATCTATGCAATAATATTTTCGATAAGTAAGTTTTATTTCAATATAGTAATATGTACATATTTATAACTCCTAGGTTTTAAACTCCTCGTTCTATGAAATTGTGATTCTAACTTCAATAAAATCCTACCGAAATAAAATTTCGAGTGAAAGTCTCGACAAAGAGCTAAATCTCGGTAGGAAAGAGCGTTTGGTGCTAATTTCATTGAACACCTCGAAAGCCCTCCTATGCAATGGTTAAAGTAATAATCTTACCAAGATGGCTCTGACACCTGTATAGTTCTTGTTGCAAAATTTGGCCTTAGATTCTAATTAATTAAATTGGGTTTTGGGTTTCATGCTCTAAAAACATTGGCATCAAAAGTCATTTAGCCCATATTGAGTTCATGCCCGATGCTTATAATGATAATTTCAACTTGTTTTTAGAGGAAAAGAAAGTTTCTGCTCAGGTTAAAAACTTTCAGCCCATCATTTTTTGTCGCCAGTTAGGATAGTTAGTGGGTCCTAAATAAGGCGAACACCCGCTTGACCACAAGTACATCAAGAAAAGATCAAAAGTATACGTCTTTTTGGACTATGATTGAAGTCGTATGGACTAGCTAGAGGAGGGGTCACACATTTATTTCATTTTATTTTCTAAGTTTTTGAATATAAATTAACATAAAAAATTGCCGCAATCAATTACCTCGTGTCTAAAGTGACTTGAATTCTTTGTCTCACTTTAATACTGTAGAGAAAATTAAATGATATATGCCCCAAACAAAGCATTATTTTTTTTAAAGATATTTTTTACACCACTAATTACAATTGTCAGAATTAAAATCCTAAATTTTTGTGAAATCTTTCAACACGTTGTACCGTTAGACAAAATATCATTTTTTACACAAAGCATCAGAAGTTATCATAAGTTTCTTGCTGAAACCTTACCCCAACCAAAAGTAGGATCAACACGAATCTTGCTTCTTCTTTTTTCCGTTTTCATTGCCATCTATCACACATCATGAACATAGAAGCTACCACTTTCTTTTTTGAATGGAAAATCTACCATTTTTCTGGCACCATATGTTTTCACCGATGCCTGAAATTTGTTAATCCAGGAATTGGTATGTGACAAAGAGATTAGATTTTGGATAGGGGTGGCCGGGTGGAAGCGGTGCTTGAGACCAATTATGGTGGGGAACATATTCATATGAAAGTTGGAAAAAGTAAGATAGACGCACATATATAGGTAGAAATAATTTCAATTACTGTGTTCCTCTCTTATACAAGAATAGAATAACGCGGATTGGATCATATTCCGATAGCCACCACATACAGGTCATATGGATCAAACTAATTTTGAACAGTGTTGGTTTGTCTAGAAAGTGCTAGCTGTGAGAAAAGTTAAGGCTACAAACATAACTTACTAAGTAACTTTTTCCCCATATTTTATATATCATAATTGCGTCAACACCTAGAACATAATCTCATGGCACAAGAGATTAAGGCTATTGAGTGCGCCAACAGAAGGCCAAAGAATGTGGGCACTGGTAATGTTGTGAAGTGCCTAAGAGGACCATTTGGTAGGCTAAACGTTGTAGCTATTGAAACATTAATTTTTTTGAGATCCTATTCTAATTCTATTCTATTACAATATATGCTTAAGCCAAGGTTTGAACCTTGGACCTTTACCAACTCAACACCTCCCAATACCACTAGGCTACAAGGCCACGGGTATTGAAACATTACTTTCCCTTTCAAAAAGAAACATTACTGTCGATAAGCCTTGTTCTTGGATTTGTACTTGGAAAGTAGATGTTTGGGCTCCGGAAAGCAATTGCAATAACTCAGGCCCAGTATGATCGACATCTAGGCCTTCCACAATTCACAGCAATTGCAATACTCACGGTGTGATTTTTTTTTTCAAAGTAATATAACATATACGTAAAAAAGCATTATGTCAGAAAAAGGGCAAATTACTCTCTACCCTTGGACTTTGCCTAAAAAAAAGTCAAAGCTCATTTTCTTCCCGCCGCCCATCATCCCTCTTCTTCTTTTCTGAGTTTTAATCAATTAAAACCGAAATTAACAAAACAAATAAAGATCCCAAGGATTACAACTAACCCAGAACAAAAACCCATTGCTCATTTCAACGAAATACATCGAGGTGGAGAAGGAAGGAGGAACTTTGATATGTCGAGGGAAAACCTCATAAACCACCCACATTTTCACAAGTGGCTCACAAAAGGACAAATATTTGCAATTCTAACAAACCCATTTCCCAGTTGAATGAAAATCATCAAGGAAAAATCTCATAAACCAAATTTGCACAAGCATCGATTTTCAATTCTAACAAAAACCCATTTCCCATTGCAATAGAAGATGATTTTGAGTCTTATTAAAGGGCATAATTGTCATTTTAAAATTATAACATAATTGTCATTCACCTAGTCTAGTGGTATAAGGTGTTGCCTCTTTCAAGAAGGCCCAAGGAGGAGTGAAAAATTGAGGTGTTTACTTATATAAAAAAAAACATAATTGTCATTCTAAAATTATGTTGATCGAATAATATTATTGAGGGATCTTAAAGTTGAATAAAAACAAATTTGGGGGGTTAAATTTTAAAGTTGCTGAAACAATGATTTAGGCAAAATTCAAAGTTGCTAAAATAGTTTACCCCAGACTAAATCCTATTCGATTTTTATGGCTTCCCGAAAGTAAGTGAGCCCATCTCTCAAAGTTGGGCCCAATATTCAATTAAGTCGACGAATGCGTAAATTTCTTAGACTTGTAAATAATCCTATAACAATTACAATTAACGATATGGTATCTGACCATACTAACCAATTAGCAAAGCGCTATACATAAAAGTGAATAACTAGAACAATTTCTCGCACTCGAAACCTAAAAAAAAATATCAGTTTATTTTTCAAAGCACCATACACTAGCTATCTTCCATCAGTTAACGAGAATGACACTTCATCACCTGAGAATTGCTTGTTTTTGCGGGACAACGAAGATTCAATTCCAGGAAGATCCATCTCCGAGAAGAATCCTGGTTGTTTAGGCCGGCTAGACAATGGTGCACCTTCACTGCACAACATCAAGCACACATCAGACATGCTCGGCCTATCTTCCGGGCTTCGTTGCACGCATAATAGACCGACTTGGATCGCTCGTTCGATTTCGGATATGGAACCCGATTCGGCTACCGAATTGGCAGCCAGTTCCCAGGATCTGCCTTCCTTATGTAACCTCCAGGCCTAATGATCAGAAATTATGAGAAGCAATAGAAAATCTGAAAAGCTCGGGACAAATTTTAGGGAAGTTACGCTTACATGTCCCAGAAGGTTAAGTTGGTGATCGGGGTCAGAGAATCCTCTGTTTCGTTTTCCCGAGACGATCTCCAGCAGTATGATGCCGAAGCTGAACACATCGGACTTTGTCGAGTATCGTCCTGCTATTGCGTATTCCGGCGACATGTAACCACTGTAAGAAACTGTTAGTCCGAAGCTAGGGAGCGACCAAAACTTGATTAGTAACTGAGAGATACTTACTATGTTCCGACCACATTTCGCGTTTTAGCTTTAGTTTCATCATCAGACACCAAGCTTCTAGCTAAGCCGAAGTCTGATATCTTCGGGTGCATTTCGCGATCTAATAAGATGTTGCTCACCTTGAGATCTCTGTGGATGATTCGGATTCGAGAATCTTGGTGAAGAAAAAGGAGGCCTCGAGCGATCCCCTTGATGATGTTGTAACGTTGAGGCCAATCAAGAAGTCTGTCATCTTGAACAAACACCGAGCAATCTATCAGTTACTTCGAATAGTGGATAACAAGATAGGTATCAAGTGTTCGCAGTGCGAGAAAACGAGTGATACCGAAGATGAAGGCGTCCAAGCTTTTGTTAGGCATGAACTCGTAGATCAAAATCTTCTCGTCCATGTCAATGCAGCAACCGAGAAGCTGCACAAGATTTCTGTGCTGATGCCTAGCAATATGGACAACTTCGCTCTTAAACTCATCGGGACCTTGTCTCGAATTCTTCGAGAGTCTCTTTACGGCTATTTCTTGTCCATCCTTTAACACTCCCTATTCATAAATTATATCATTTAGTGGATAAGAATTCTGCAGATCTCATGATGGTACGACGAACGACAATTTTTACCTTGTAAACGGGTCCGAAACCTCCCTCTCCAATCTTATTTGAACCCAAAAAGTTTCCGGTTGCGTTGACTATGGTTTCCAAATCGAACAAAGGCAAATCTAAGTCTTCCTTTTGACCTTGTCTGGTCGAAATACTTCTTAGAACAGCTGTCCGTTTTCCTAGGCAAGTTCAAGTTTTTCAAGATCCTTTCTCAATTTTCCATTACCTTGAAATCTTGAAAAGAATCTTTCCATTAACTAATCGGAAAATGTTTATGTCTAAGAAGAACGTACCATGTTCTTGCTTCTTCTTCCTGTATCTATAAGTAGCCAGGATTAGCAAACTCGCCAATGCTGCGCATCCGGATGCAATCTCGAGTCCTATCTTGTA
Organism: Hypericum perforatum; assembly: GCA_012979155.1. Lineage (NCBI taxonomy): Eukaryota > Viridiplantae > Streptophyta > Magnoliopsida > Malpighiales > Hypericaceae > Hypericum > Hypericum perforatum. The sequence goes on from SOPF01027420.1 coordinate 275,993, forward strand.
GTTCGATTTGGCCTTTGACTCGTTATCGTGACGACCTATATATCAATCAGTGATCACAGGGATCAGTTAATCTTAAAGTTTGGTAGAGATATTGAAATTAAAAGACTATAGACAAGATTTATATCAAATGTGACATTCTTCAGGAATTTACATAATTGATCAGTGAAAGAACAGAAGACAGGACAATTCTGTGTTGGTCTAGTTACCTAAGTCCGAAGACGCCGCTCGGACATATAAATCATAGCCATTCGACAGAAGAACTTTGATGTCAACGATGTCTGTGTGCCAAAGAAAGCATCTAGGTTCTCCATCTGTCATGTTCATGTTCGAAAACGCGACGCAAGAGCAGTTCTTTGAGCACATAGCCCTGCATTCTTCCAGTGTCATGCCCGATTTGACTGTCGAATTTTGTGTATCCGGAAGCTTAAGGTTTGGGTACTTGATGAATCTGTCATTCGGACAGTTTAGCGAAGTCCGCCTAACGCATCCGCCAGACCAATCAGATCGGTCCCAGCTTTGTGCAGAGCGAGGAACGAACTTGTCCAGACAACTACACACAGGCATGTTGGTAGTGTCACAACTTCCATACGCACCGCATAAAGCGTAATCATCGCAGACGTCTGATGGAGAAGCGAGGAACACATACCAACTATTGCTTGTATCGATCCAAGTATCTCGAATCGTGTCACCATTTGGTTCCAAAATTACCCTCGAAGCCACCGAGCCATCTATAAACTCATCAAAGGTAAAGTACCTGTCTTTTTGGCTAACAACGACCTTGTAGCTGAATAAGGAATTCTGCAATTGCAGAGGCCTGCCAATGAACTGTTGACCGTTCCAGGGCCCGGCTCGATAAGTTACGACCGAACCTCGCCAGACTTTCATCTCAATGCCATTGGTATCGAGCTTATACGTGTAGTTCCCGACCGATGGATCATCATTACTCTTCCATGACGCCAAGTACAAGTCTGATCCTCCAACTTGTCCGATCTTCATACCTGCCAACTGCGAGTAGACAGGATGGTCGAAACTCTGCCACAGAAACACTCCATCAGTTCCATTCCTGACAATGAGGTTCCCCGAGTTCAGGAGCTGCGCAATAGAGTTTTGCGCAGCTCCTGATGCTTTGGAAGACCACACTGGTTCGCTTCCACGGCCAAGGAGAACGAGTCGTCCAGCATGATCGACCTTTAGCACCCCAGAAGTGTCGCTGATCGGGTCGTTTCTGTTTGCAACCCATACAACAACAGTCTTATTCGATTGTTTCTTGAACCATCTCCCGACGTACCGATTGGTCGAAACTCCGGGGCTGAAGAAACCGAGTTCAAATCTCCCGTCTCCTGAGACCAATGTACCTCCTCCATCGGAGACTGATTGGTTAGCATATATGGTATCTATAGAATCAGCTGGTACAAACCCAGAAGAAGCTAAAATGAAGCAGAGAAGGACCATGGATGAAGAAGACCAATTCAAAGTGCTTTCCATTTTTGCTTCTTTAAAACAAAGTGAAGATGATGATGCAGAAAAAGGACTATGGAAGTTGTAAGGACTGGAATTGCCTTTATGTGCTTCAAAGTCAGAATTGTTGTTTAAGGGGCGCGACATGTGTGGCGTAGTCTTTTCTCTTTTGATAGGTAATAACATTTTTGAGTATAAAAAAAAGCAAATTCCTGGTCTTTATATTATTCTTCTTGGGTCTGATCTTTGTCATAAATGAGTATTAAGTCCCTATTTTAATAAAAAATATTTGTCTCGGGGCCCCACCGACCAAATCAGACTTTTTTTAATTTTTTATCATGTGAAATGACTATTTTACCCTTTACAAAATGACAAATTTTATCATATTTTTGTCATTTTAAAATAGTCATTTCACATGATAAAAAATTAAAAAAAAGTCCAATTTGATCGGTGGGGACCCGAGACAAACATTTTTGAATAAAACAGGGACGGATTAATCATTTATGTAACAAGAGAGACCCAATAGGAGATTTCGATAAAGACCAGGGACCTGAGAGTAGTTTGTCCTAAAAAAAATCATAGTCGTTTGCACAACATTCGACAATTTTTAACCTTATTTATCACTCAAACGCTTTGTATTTGTGTAAAGGAGTTAAGTCTCATATCTCTTGCCTCATTAATAATATTTCTAAACTTATAAAAACAACTTCTAAAGAAAATTCTTGTTATCATTTGAGAATGTTATCTCAATCAAATTAGCAGTAGCTACCCAGGTGTCGACCTGCAGAGGTGTGGCTAGGTTAAGCATTTTTGCTTTTAATAATTCCTATACCTTGTTGAAGGTGAAGTATGGCAAAATACTTCTGATAGGAGATCACCTATGTAAGTGTGAAGTGAGGCCGCTTCAAATAGGAAAAACACTTATGAATCCAAGATATGGTCCATGGCCGAAAAGGACACAACGTGAGAACCTAAATATACTAGGGTTGTTATTGTGTAAATGTTATTGTCTTGGTTTACACAAAAAGCTGACGGTTCAAGACATCGCGTTCACCAAGCAGCGAGTAAATCCGATAACATCTTACTAGAGAAGGTTCAAAGCCGCAAGCTACCTGTCTCGATGCAATAATAACACGTCGGAACTTTCGGTTAGAGTCTGCATGCATTGGTCGTCATTCATGGTAGACTAAATTATTAACCAAGTGGGAGATTGTTGGTGTCCTTTGTTAATTAAAGAGGCACTTTGGTGCCTGAGGCAGTAGCCTCACGAAGAGGCATGATGCCTTTGTTATTTTATTTGGTTTTTTAACCAAATCCAAAAGACACAATTGGTTAACAATTAATTAAATTAAAAATAGAAAGAAATAAAAATGTGACATGGCTTTTGGAGTTTGTGTTTATTGGTGTCTTTTTGACATTTTAACATGTCCATTGGTATCCTATAAATAGGAGACTCCACTTGCCATTTCATTCATTCCATCAACTTGCATTCCATTGCATTGTTGTCTTCTCTCCCCCCTTCTTAGTAAAAAGTCCGTCCGTCGAAAGTTCCGGGTATATAAGAGTTCGCCCGAAAGGTTCGAGAGTCGTGTGCAGCGATCTTGGAACCGCCCGAAATAGTCGTTGTATCTTGGGGACGATTGCCGTAGCCCGTAGTGCACTGGAATATACGGGGCAATCTCGTCTTACGGAGAAAGTGTCCAACACTTGCCTCGACTATAGCCCGATCCTAATCAAGTACTCGTATCCGTAAAACAACAATGGACACTTCATTAGGCGAGAATTCCTTGTTCAGGCTTGATGTAGAAGATATATCCAAGTAACCCAGATCCCTCTCTGAGAAAAATCCTGGTTGTGTAGGCTCAGGTAATGCACCTTCACTCCCCAACATCAATACCACATCTGACATGCTCGGCCTATCTTTCGGATTGCGTTGCAGGCACAATAGACCGATTTGAATCACACGATGAACTTGAGAGGTAACGCATGATTCGGCTATGGACTCGGCTGCCAGTTCCAAAGATCTGCCTTCTGTAAATAGTGTCCATGCCTGATCATTCGTACACACATGTTTGGTTATTACAAGATACATTGGTTGCTGGTCCTGTCCTAAGAAGAATTTTGAGTTGAGGAAGAGTGTACAAGCACATTACATGTCCCAAGAGGTTGAGTTGGTGGTCTGGATGACAAAAGCGTCTGTTTCTTTTTCCCGAAATGATCTCTAGCACCATCACGCCGAAGCTAAACACGTCGGATTTTGTTGAATAGAGGCCGTCTATTGCGTATTCCGGCGACACGTATCCACTGTATTGTTGAGCAATATTAGAACTACATGCGAAATAAATTGAAGTTGTTGGGGTGAAAATGTCAGAGGAGATGGCATACTTACTATGTTCCGACCACTGTCTTCGTCTTGACTTCGCTTTCGTTTTCTCCGAAGCTTCTAGCAAGTCCAAAGTCCGAGATCTTTGGGTTCATTTCGGGATCCAGCAGCACGTTGCTGACTTTGAGATCCCTGTGAATAATTCTGAATCTTGAATCTTGGTGAAGATAAAGAAGCCCCCTAGCAATCCCATTGATGATGTTGTATCGGTTAGGCCAATCGAGAAGCTGTGTGCTTTCTTCACTGCCTTCCTTGCCAAAGTTCATCCAATGTCAGAGAAGCTAGTCATTGTTACATTCTAAGAACAACAGATTCAGAGAGAAGAAATACCGAAGATGAAGATGTCCAAGCTTTTGTTAGGCATGAACTCATAGATCAACACTTTCTCGTCCTTATCAACACAGCAACCTAGAAGCCTTACCAGATTCCGGTGCTGAAGTTTCGCAATGTGGACCACTTCATTCATGAATTCATCCAGCCCCTGTCTTGAATTCATAGACAGCCTCTTGACAGCTATTTGCTGCCCATCCTCGAGTATTCCCTTTAAAACAGACGACGCCCGCTTTAGAAATGCATACAATTTACAATTGACTACATTCATTCGGGACTGAAACTTTTCGAATGGTTCGTATAACTTGTCAAACAGAAAAGGAACTTGAGAAGCTACCAGGTAAACAGTCCCAAAACCTCCCTTCCCAATCTTGTTGTTCTCAGAGAAGTTATTAGTTGCCTGACTAATTGTTTCCAAATCAAACGAAGGCAAATCTACGTCTTCCTTCTGGCCCTTAATATTTGAACCATTTTTCAGCTTTTTCCTGCAAATGTAAATTGCAAGGAACAACATACAGACAGACATTATGCAGCCAAATGCAATCCCGAAATGTTTCTTCCGCTTGGAACTCGAGCAATCTGATTCTGAACATCAACGAAGAATGAAAATATTGCCAGAAAAAGCATGAAACAACAATAGGATGTTGTTAAGTTTTGAGTGCAAGTACCTAGTTCTGATGCAGGCATCCTTATATAAATATCCTGACCGTTCATCGATTGTCTGAAATCGATTAGCTCATCTAACCAAAGTAAGCATCCACTTCCTACCTTAACGTCCAAAGTCGTGTAAGCTGTACAAGTGCAGTTTCGAGCACAGAGTTCTTTGCATTCCACAAGGCTCAAACTCATGTTATACCAGGACTTGCTAGTTTCTGGCAGCTTGAACCTTGAGTACTTCCGGAACCCGTCGCTCGAGCAGTTCAGCTTACTCTTTCTAACACAACCACTTGTCCAATCATACGTGTTCCACTTCTCATGAATCTTTGGTGCGAACCCGTCGAAGCAGCTGCAGAGAGGGGAGGTGTTGATGTTGCAGCTACCATACGCACCACACACCGCATAGCGGTCACAGTCGTCGACCTGTAACGAGAGGTAGAGGTCCCAGCCTGTGTTTGCGGTCCATACGAAGCGCTGGACCTTCCCGCCCGGTTGCACCACAAGCCTCGACAAAAATGAGCTGTTTTTCAGGTAAAATGAATAGTATATCTCCTTCTGGTCCATCACAATTGTAAAGAAGTAAAAAGGATGAGGCCTCAATGGAGGCGAGCCGCTAAAGGATAGACCGTCCCATGGTCCAGACCGAAACACAATCGCAGAGTTCTCCTTAACCACTACCTCAGGATAACCTCCGAGATCAAACCTGTAGGTGAAGTTCCCTCGAGAAGGGTCATCCTCAGTCATCCAATTCGATAAAAACCGCTCATGGCGAGTGTCAAGATCCCATCCAAGCTTCATTCCAAGGAGAAACTTGTCAGCCGGATAGTCAAAACTCTGCCATACGGTTCTCCCTGCATCATCCTTCACCAACAGGTTTCCCGAGTCCAAAAGCTGTGCTATCAGATCACCCACGGACCCGACAGAGCTGAATGAGGAGGACCACACCACGGTCCCGTTTCGGCCGAGCAAGGTAAGAACTCCCTGGTTGGTGATCCTCAACAAACCAGAGGCATCATGGAGAGGGATTTGTCTGTTGGCCACCCAAACCACGGTCTTGCCGGGTACCCTGTGGTACCATATTCCCAGGTACCTCTTGGAAGAACCACTTGCGGGGCTGAAAAATCCAAGTTCGAAGGTCCACCAGCTGAAACAATAGACTCTCCATCTCTAAAAAACTGAGTTGTATTGATAGTGTCACCTTTGGACGTGAGTCCTGTGGCTAAGAGCAGTAACGAGGAGACGAAACCAAGCATTGCATTGAACTTAGTGCCTCCAAAAATTGACATGCTGGTGTTTTTCTAGCAATTGGATTATTATGAGCCTTATGCAAGCCTTTTCTCTTTATTTTTTACTTTCTCCATTCTTCTAAGCCAGAAGGCTCCTGTATTCTGCAATAAATTGCCCATCTGCCGGAGTCTAGTCTCAAATTTAATGCCAAGGCCAAGTGAACTAGCAAACTGCGACCAAAGTTCTCGCATGGAAACTAGACAAGCTTAACAGCGATGTATCGACTACGGAAAAATCTTTGCCGACTCAACAATACTCGGCTTATCGACTCGACAATATTCAACTTATAGATTCGATAATACCTAAGTATAAATTTTCTATAGATATACAACGGAATATAGAAGAATTGTGTGGTAGCTTATCGTTAATACAGTTTAGTTCTCTATGTTCGATATGTTTTATTGATGCTCTAAACATGAGAGGAGAGATTTTATATTCATTCGTTTAGAAATGTATAGAGCACTAAAAAATCACTCTTAAAATAATATTACATAGTTTTCAATGTTCAATATAAAAAAAAATCAATAACAATTACGTAAAAAACAACTGAACCCATTCAAATACCATATTTTTAAAAACATTAAAAAACAATTATCACATCATGTGCTTGTCAGGAGGCAATTAAATACACAATATATCTGTTATCAACTGAGTTATTGTATTATGAAGGTACAAAGTATGAGTTCTTAGAAATCCAAAATTTGTTATACAATTCGTGTTAATATTAAAACAAATTGCCCTAACTCAAATTATTCAATAAACATTTTGATATTACGTAGATTGAGAAAAACAAATAAATTCAAGACACTGTCCTCCGTCTAAATCATTGCTGCGTTTATTGACCGGAAACACACAAGTGGGGTCGCCTTTGGTTCAACTCTAAGCATCAACTGCAAATATACTCGACTACCCCCTTCGGTTTTTTTTTCTACCCTAGAAGGAAAATTACAATTTTGGTTCCCAGAAATTAAAATTATGAAAATGGTGTCCAACTGGTTCGACCTAACTTTCATACGGTTTTTTTTTTCACTCGTATTAACGGCATAATAGGTTTTTTGCCCGTCAACCGTATTACTGATTTTTTTACCCATCAACCGTAATACGGATAAAGAACCCATAATATGGTATACCGTAATACGGATTTTTAATCCGTATAACCATATAAACGGGTTAAAAATCGTATTACGGTCAATACGGGTATAAAACCCATATCCTATCTTCTACCTCATTCTCCTTAACACACGCCCACCTCCTTCCCCCCGACCACCTCTCCTGCCCCTCCCGCCCCTCACAGCCCCCTCTCCCGCCTTAGCTCGGCCCTAGCTCGCTCTAGGTCAGCATAGCTTAGCCTAGCTCGGCCCACGTTGCGCCCTGAGACCGACCCACCCCATGCCTGACCCGGCCCATGTCCGAAGTTTGTTTCTGACATCCAGTACGGTTAGGCAAACTTTAAATATTTTTATGTTTTTTGTGATTTGTGATTTTGTTTAATTTCGTGGTTTGGTGAATAATTAGTAGTTACTTATGTTGATTAGGATTTGTTGAATATTAGTAATTAATTATGTTGATTAAGATCTGTTGAATAACTTGTGGTTAATTAAATTGATTAGGATTTGTTGAATTTTAGAAGTTAATTAGTTAATTATGATATTGTATATAATTAGTAGGCGTTATAGGTTGTTAGTAATTTTGGTAAGAGTTTAGGTGTTAATATAGTAAACTTAAATTTATTTTGTTGTTAGTTAGGGTTGTTGTTATGTATTTGTTAAAAAAATTGAACAGATGGGTGAAACAAATACTTGTTTAGAGTCCAAGTTTGTGGTTGTATATGGAGTACCTGAGTCATCTCTTGGATCAGTCTGAAACTACTCAGTTTTTGAATCCACTTCACCAACATTCATCTATGAGGATGGTGAACTCGCGTAATAATGTAACCCATCATCACCTGCCAATTGGCTTTCTTGGATGGGAATTGGGTCATATGCATCATATGTTCTCTTCTCCAAAGATAATTCCCTAGCTTGTATTCCATATATGTTTACCATTGTGTGAACCATATTCACAACATTCTCCACATCTTCAATAATAATTTTTGGAACTTTTCTGAAGCTACGAGATATCTAAATATCAAAGATTTAATTTTTTTGTTATCATCACATGAAATTTTTTCAACCACTTTTTGTTGTAACCTCTCGTACGTTAATATATCTTCATGAAATTTCAACCTTGCTTCAGATCCTCCTTCGTACTTAAAACCGGTTTGCCTATTTTTCTTAATTGCTCCATCATATTTCACTATAATTCATAAAATTCTCTGAGACAATTATATATAGATCTACATCAAAAATATATAAATATATTGTTCAAATAATATTTGCAAAATATACAACATATTAATAGTAATCGTTCAACCTAGTTCAAGCATCGGCTCAACCACTCCGATAAGACCACTGGTTCAACTAACACCATTATAACATTACCAAAGATACAAATCCTAATCTAAAAAATCAACAATTATAACTAGCATATATTTCCTAGTTCACAAAATCAACTATTATAAAATTCAAAACTACTTACGAAGTATAGCACAAAACTAAATAACGATAATTTACTTGCTTGAAACCGCTCGCTCAAACGCTCTTCAAACAACAAAAAATTAATCACCTATTTCTATAATTTTCTCCTCTGTTGAATGCCTCCTCTGGATCCTTTTTATAGCAAAATTTTGACCAAAAAAATGGGTAAAGAACTCGTATTTTGGTAGATAAAAATCTCAAATTTCAATTGTGTTTGGTAATTTCAGATTTGTTGGTCCAACTCTCAAATAATAAAAAAATGGGTTAAAACCCATTTTTTGGACCATAATCCGGGTAAAAACCCGTATTATGGACCAAAATTAGGTTTTTACCCGGTCAACCGTAATACGGGTTTTTAATCCATAATCATAAAATGGATTAAAAACCCGTATTATAGTTCACGGGATAAAAAATCCAATTGTTGGTCCATAATACGGATTTTTTACCCGGGTATCTGACGTGGATACTAAATTAGTAATTATAGAAATTTTAGTACCATTTTGATAAATATAGATGAGCAATAGTACCAAACTAAAAAAAAATCCCCCCTTCCCTCTTCCTTGTGTGGACCTTTTCTTCTTCGTTTAGTCCTCTTTTATAGAGAACGAACCTGCCTTTTAGTTTACGCAACTTGTTAACACAACTTCAATCAATAACTCACCACAGAATGATTCAGATTTTTAGATGCTGCCCTATTTTTTACAAAAGACTTTGATTGTGTCTAGCATAAGTTTGGTGATCTGGATCATCCTTTTTATAATGATAATTATCGAAGCTAAGATCGGACCCTATTGTTGATTACATCTAGAATTGTCACACGTAAGACTCGGACTGTACAATTTATGGTTTATGGTTCAAGAAATGAAATGGAAGATTGTGGTTTAAGTTTTAAATCGCCAAAATTCACAATACATTTCGTTTCTTTTTATTTATACCCAATTTAATAGCAATCATGTCATATTCACTCAAACTAGCAACATTTAACTTATTATCATTGGTACATACTTGTGACCTACCCCAGCTCCTCAACCTTCAACGCTCGCTTACCGCGCCTATATTGTTGTCTCCGTCATGGTATTTTCCGAGCAAGGTTCAATGCCTTTGGGTGAACTGTCAGCCACGGGGGGATTCCTTCCCGTGAAGAACCCTGGATGCTTAGGTTCCTGCAATAAGTTCTCACTCTCGAGCTGTTATGAAAAAAATATGTTAGAACGTCGAAAACGATCTAAAAACGGTTTTGGATTGGTCGTTCCAAGTGCGATTGAGACGAATAGGCAAGGATGGAAGAAATATGGGTAAAACGAAGAGAAGATATTTACATCAGACTTGATAGATAAGAAAAGAATTGGTGGAAGAGCAAAAAATTTATATTTATTGAAAATATGGGAGAGGAGGACAAGAGGAAAACAAAAATGATAAAGACTACATCTACCCTACGCTAAGATAAAAGCCAAAGCTTTGACAAGGATTTGTGTGTTGTGTTTTGGGGGGGATTTGAGTGTTTTTTTTTCTACGTTAAGCCTGTCATTATATAGAAAAAAACTAGCCTTAGCTCGATACAAAAACTCTAGGGTGTTCAATACAGGAAAACTTAAATTGTTCCTGACGTTAGATATGAAAATCTAAACTACCCATAATTTCCAAGGTGATTATGACCTTTGTGCCAAATTTGGATAAGTAATAAACTACAAAGTTGTAGAATCTTTCTGTAGCTTTTAAAATCACTCCAATCTAATATCTGAACAGTTAGTTATGGCTTTTTTACTAAAATGGTCAAAAAAATCCGTGAATTTATTTTCCGCTACAACAATGCCCCCCACACGTCAATGTTTTAACACTAGAAAAATTGTTGACATGTATCTATCTTTGAGAAACGAAAAAATTAACTTCATATATATCCTCGGCCAGAATGATTTTGGCCGATGTAAGAGCATTGATCACAATGTCGTAGTGTTCTTATACCCCCGAGTGAGATAGAATATTTATTATCATTCTAAAAGTGAACTTTCCCCTTTGTGTCTTTATGTTGAGCTAGGGCATAATTGGGCAAGTGTAATATGGACCTCAATAACATATGACTTGGCGAAGTTCCAAAAATTCTCCTAGCAAAAGAAGACCCAAAGATCTTGAAAGACGGCAGAGGTCCAAGAATTCCTTTTGTATTTGGTATAATACTTAGGATTGTCTTAGTTGCCGATAAGACTTGTGTTGGGAATGACTCTTCTTTCTCCTCAAATATAAGCATTGCAAACTCAATGAGCTTAATATTGGCCATGGATGACACTTCCTTCTCAATGACCGTAGTACTATACTTTCTCTCACGCTCTTCAAAGTCATCTTACTTCACAAATGGACTAACTTTTGTTTTGACCGTATTTTTCTCATTAAGGATTCGATTGAAGTGAACTTAGTACTCTTGGAAAGCTGAGATATATATCTTTAATTCTTTTCATTTATGTTTATCCAGATTTGGCCTAGAAAAGGCCACAAACGCTCTCCAAAATTGATAGATTTGACTGGATGTCAATTTACAGATTGACTAATAGTATTTTGGCCTTAACTTTCTGGTACAAACTCTAATTTTAGGGATCTTAGTATATAGAGAAAGAGAAAATTCCGTTCTCCATCTTTTGTGATTTTAGTTTCTTCAAATTTGGTTTTAAAGAGGCCGTAAAATGCTCTTCAGAATTGATAGATCTGACTGAATGTCAACTTACAGATTGATCAATATATAGAATTTCAACTTTGTATTTCTGTTACAAACTCCAAGTTTGGTATTCTTAGTATCCAAAGAAAGAGGAAAGACCGTTCTCCAATTTTTATGATTTAAGTTTCTTCAAATTTGGCATATAAAAGACTAGAAAGAGTCCTCAAAGTTGATAGATCTGACTAGATGTCAACTTATAGAATGACCAATAGTATTTCGATCTTATCTTTCTAGTATGAACTCAATTATTAGTATCCAGAGAAAGAGAAAAGACCATTTTCCAATTTTTAAGATTTGAGTTTCTTCAAATTCGGCCTAAAAAAGGCCAAAAGGACTCCTCAAAATTCACGGACTTAGCTGGACATCCTCTTTTAGCACAACCTTTGACCAGTTTTGGTCTCTTTGAGGAAGGACTCAAAACTGAATAGGTAATCATGATATTAGGAAAAAATAATCTCTCTTTTTAGACGGCCAATCTCACCGAGCATGCTAAAATAAAGGAAAAATTATGCTCAGGCCCCTCGGGTTTGAGGAAATTCGTGTTTTAGGCCTTGTATTTTTTAAATTATCATTCGACCCTTCAAGTTTGCAAAAAGTGTATATTATCATTCGACCCTTGTATACACTTTTTACAAACTTGAGGGGTCGAATGATAATAAAAAAAATACGAGGGCTAAAATACGAATTTCTTCAAATCCGAGGGGCCTGAGCATAATTTTCCCTAAACTAAATGTTATGTCAAAAATATGCTAGAATGTAAAAAAAATCCAAATATGGGACCAGAGAGGTCATCCCAAGAGCAATTTCGATGTATAGGCAAGGATGGAACTTGTAAGAAATATGGGAAAAACAAAGAGAAAATATGTAGACCAGACTTGGTGGATAAGAAAAGAATTGGTGGAAGAATAAGAAATTTATATTTATTGAAAATATGGGAGAGGAGCACAAGAGGAAAGCATAAACGATAAAGACTATATCTATCCTAGACTAAGATAAAAGTCAAAAATTTGACAAGGATTTTGTGTGTTGTGTTATGGGGGGGTTTTAGGTATTTTTTCTTCTATGTCAAGCTTGTCATTATATACAAAGAACTAGCCCTAGCTCGATACAAAAACTCTTACTTGATCATAACCACTTGCAACATTGTTGGCCAGTCTTTGGGTCGTTGTTGTACGCATAACAAGGCAACATAAATGCATCTTGTGACCTGATAAGGGTTACACCTCTCACGTATACATTCTTGGAGAATACAAGAAATGCAAAGAATAGAAGAAATAGTTTACAACTGGTATCCAATAGGTGATAAGTTAAAGATTTATAGAAAGGGTACCTTGACATCATACCCAGTATATATACTATATAAAATATTTAAGTGATTTGATTATTACTATTCATATAAACAATGTATACCTTTTTTTTGATACACCTCATGAAAGAACTTCAAGGTTAAACTCGTTTGACCGTAAGTAGAATTAGGAAAGGTGACCTCTTGGGAAGTTTTTTAGGGTACGTGCAAATGAAGACAAAAACAAGATGAAAAACCTTGTATTGGTTTGTATAGCCAGTTGGTTAAATCACGGGGCATTGTCTTTGGTATCAGAGCGATCTTGACTTACACAGTATGATTCAGGAATCCAATGCACCTACAAGTGAGGAATTCTGAGACTATGTGTATCTGGTGTGACAAGAATGTCATGTATTTAAGTAAGGGTGAATGTGATACTCCGTATATATACTATATGAAATGCTTAAGTGATTTGATTGTTATTTTCTATATCAACAAGGTGTACCATCTTTTTGAGCACATATCTTGAAAGAACTTTAAGATTAGATGTGTTTGGCCGAAAGTAAGATCAAGATGGATGATCTCTTGAGAACTTCCCAAGGTGTGTGCGACTGAGAACAAAACATGTTGAAAAGACCCTTGTTGGTACAGTAAAATTAGTTTGTACAATCACAGAGCATTAAAAAACAATATGCTACTTACATGTCCGAGAAAGTTAAGGTCATGATCTGGATACCAAAAGTGTCGGTTCTTTTCTCCACTCACAATCTCTATAATCAATACCTTGAAGCTATAGACGTGTGAAGCTTCATAAGATTAAGATAGTTTTCTCAATGTATGAGGTATATAGTATTCATATACCAACATTTTATCTTCTTTGTTAATACAAAATCTGAGAAGCTTCACAAGATTACGATATTAAAGTTTCGCGATGAGCATAACTTCAGCTTTGAACTCATTTTGTCCTTACTTAGCCCGCCATCTAGCAATGTACCCTGAGCATATTGTTGGACGTTGGACTTATATGTGAAATAATTATGTAATGGGCTGTCATGTCCGGTTGAGCCCACTTAAAAGTGATCAAATAAGGTTTGGACTTTAATGTATCTAATAGGGTGTGGGCCTCTAATGTGTAGAGATATCAGGCAAATTAGAGTTTTGTGATGGGCAAAACTGTAATTACGGAAATTAGGGTTTACTCCTTATAAATTAGGGTCATAGTTCCCGGGTTAGACAAGCCGTTACACTACTCTTCCCATTGAGATTAGGTCAGAAAGAACTAAAGGAACTTTCTGACGTTTGTCATAACTCGGAAGATCAACCGTCTTCCGTTATCACATTCTTCGCTATGGATTCATGTACGCTTCTGCATTCAGTTGATCTTAATAATTTACATGATATCTTTGGGCTATGAATTACAGTTTAGATAAATTCTATCAAGTAGTATCAAGATCATGTCATGCTAGATTATTAAGATTGCGAGATTGTAATCTCACAGTTAAAGTTTTCGTAAACATTAAGATTGGGAAATCGGAAAGAATGTTAAGAATAAAGTAATAAATAAAATAAAAAAGGAATCGGAGGATTAAAATATTTGATAGATCAGGAAATAGTTTTGATGTATGGATTCAATATTTTAATCGCACATTGATATTTTAATCGCACGGAGGATTAAAATATTTCGGTTTCCTTTGGGTTTTGCGAAATTGCTCATTGCGATGTTAATATTATTATTGATCAAGCGAATAAAGCACATTCGGTCACTTTTTTTTTTCTTCCAGAATTTATTAATTAGGAACTGGATTACGTGAACATGGATTTCGGTAATGATTAAAGGATTATAATATTCCTTATTATGAAAACGGCTCCCGCATGAAATCGTAGGTTTTCTACTTTGTGAAAATTGTATGTTCCGATTTTAATTGGACAAGAAGTCGTTGGATGATTAGATCATGAATTCAGTTTTGGATTTTGACTAATATTTAGGAAATCAGTATACTATGAAATCCAGTGCAATTTTTTTTTGTGGTATGATAATTATCGCGTATGTAATATGCATTCAGATTTGAGTTTTGGATGCAGAAAATTAGGTTCTATATTTTACGGTCATAACATGAGCATGAATTGAACCTTACATGCAACAATCCATGAATTTAGGATGATGTTGTTATTATTTTGGATTCTATGCGAATAAATCATTCCTTTTCCGATGTAATTGGCTTCGTTGGATTAAGAAAATTGGTTTATGTTATGCTTTGGTTTTGGTTTGGCTTCTGTTATGGTAAATGGTGCTCATGTTTTGGTTAAAGTGGCTAGGAAAGGAATTTTTGAAAATCTGGTTTCAATTTCGTGGATAAAAGTACATGTAATTTTGGTTACTGTTCAAGAGCTGCACTTAATTTACAATGTCGATTGCAAGCATAAAGCTTTGGTTAATACATATGAACAATTATGGATTCACTTTTTGTGAAAGTAGGTTTACGGATAAACAAATTGTTTATTAAATTCGGTATGCATGAATTAATTCCATTAGGTTATAGGGATTAATTTATTAGTTTATGGATTTAGCATCGAAGATTTTGTGTGGTTTTGAAATCTTACGGTTTTGGTCAGGAATTCTATAGTTTTAATCATAATGATTTTATGAGTTCGGACATTTAAGAAAATACAATGGGATTAAAATAAATGGTTTCTGGATTTATATGTCTATGGTTTCTGAATTTCGGATGATTTTGGACAAAGTTTAGAAAAATTTAGTGTATTTTCTTTGCGGTGTGGTTAGAAAAATACAGATTGGGTTCGAGAAAAATTGGTTATTTGGTTATTTTCTTGAACATTCGGGATATTTGTGCATTAAGTTCAAATATTAAGTATTTGTATGTATTTTAAAGTGAATTAATTGACACAATAAGTTGTCAAAGTAACCTCTATTGTCAAAGTTGATTTATGATAAAATACAAAAGGATATATATGTGCATTTTATGTAAATATTTATCGGCCCAAAGGAAGGTAAATGTTTATTTTAACTTGCATAAATGGTGGCAATGAACATGTGATAATTTTTTGGCTTTGCATGTGAATAATCAATCGGCCCAAAGGAAGGTTATTATTTGACATGCTCTTATTATCAATGTTCAATTGCTATTACAAGATATCACTTACAAGTTAATATTTTGTCCAAAGATAGAATATTAATGGAGTGCCCGGTATCTTGAAATGGGATGTACTGATATTTGAATTTATTACTATTTCAGTTTAAAGCTAATGTGAGCTGATTTTGTGTTATTTTGCATATGTTCTCTTATTCAGCTATGAGTAATCCTGCGAATATTTCTGCCAACATTAATTCGATCCCCATGCTGAATGGCACAAATTTCAAGATCTGGAAGGAAAATGTCCTCATAGTTCTTGGGGTCATGGACTTGGATTTGGCCATAAGGACTGACTGTCCCACAGCTTTAACAGCTGCGAGTACCTCTGAACAAAAGAGGGAGATGGAAAGGTGGGAGCGGTCAAATAGGATGTGCATGATGATCATAAAGAAAGCTATTCCTGAGGCATTCAGAGATACCGTGTCAGATAAAATTGTGACAGTTAAGGAATATCTTGCTGATATTGAGACAAAATTTGTCGAGAGTAAAAACTCTGAAATTGGTACACTCTTGACAAATCTTATCTCAATGAGGTATAAGGGTAAAGGCAATATTAGGGAGTACATTATGGAGATGTCTCATATAACTTCAAAGTTGAAAGCCCTCAAACTTGAGATTTCTCAGGACTTGTTGGTGCATCTGGTTTTGATATCTCTTCCGCCACAGTTCAGTCAGTTTAAAGTGAGCTACAATTGTCAGAAAGAGACTTGGTCTCTGAATGAGCTCATCTCTCACTGTGTTCAAGAAGAGGAAATGATGAAGTTAGATAAGACAAATATGGCTAATATTGCCTTTTCCCATAAAGATAAAGGCAAGAAAAGGAAGAATAATGCTGTAGATAAGGCACCAGAAAAGAAACAACAAAATATAGCTGAAGGAAATGGTTGTTTCTTTTGTGGAGCTGAAGGTCACGTGAAGAAGCAATGCACTAATTATCATGCTTGGCGTGCTAAGAAGGGTATGCTTCTAAACTTGGGTTGTACTACAGTTAAGGTGCTTGGACACACTTAGTGAATAGATTCGGGTGCTACTACTCATGTAAGTGTGTCTATGCAGGATTACTTGAATTGCCAAAAGCCGAGTGATGCTGAAAGACTCATCTATGTGGGCGATGGCAAATCAGCTAAAGTTGAAGCAATAAGGACATTTAGATTATTGTTAAAGAGTGGACACTATTTTGGATCTTTTGGAAACATTTATGGTACCGTCATTTAGACGAATTTGATTTCTATTCCTTTATTGGACAAATTTGGTTATTCTTGTTCTTTTGGGAATGGAAAATTCAGTTTGTCTCATGATTCAAATTTAGTACTACTTCTTTGCCAGTTTACGATAATCTATATTCGGTTGAAATAATTGCTTCATATAATCAATCCCTGTAACTAAGTACACGACCTCATAAGTGAAAATTCACTAATGAGAATTTTGCTTTGCTATGACACAAAAAGTTAGGTCATATCTCTCGAAAGAGGATAGAAAGATTAGTGTCAAGCAAAATTTTGGACCCTTTAGATTATGCAAATTTTGATGTTTGCATTAATTATATAAAGGGAAAGACAACCCATCAAAGGAGACGTGATACCCCTGTGGCTAAAGGAGACAAGTTTAGTCTCGAATAGTGTCCTAGAATATTTTGGAGAAAGAGGAAATGCATCAATTTCCATATGCATCTACAGTTGGGAATTTGATGTATGCTCAGGTTTATACACGTTCGGATATTATGTCCAGGAATGTTAGGCAGATATTTAAGCAATCCAGGATTAGCTCATTGAAAAGCAGTTAAAAGAGTTATGAGGTACTTATAGAGAACAAAAGGTTACATGCTCACATATAGGAGATCAAATCAATTTAAGATTATTAGGTACTCTAAAAGAATTCAGTATGGTCAATTGTTTATAGAACATATTTGGACAAACTCCATGATTGCGGATCCGCTTACTAAGAGATTGACACCCAAGAAGTTTCGTGAGCATACTGCTCGTATATGTGTTATCTTTATTGAGGATATTCGATTTTAGTGGGAGTTTGTAATTTAGATGTTCTGATAGACATATTTCTGGTTATTTCAGTTTATGGATATTTTCAGGTTATTTTCTGCAGAAATAAGGTTTGGTGATAAAGTTTGGTAATTTATCCATACTCTGATTTTGGTTCAGTTGATCTCAGTTAAGTTTAAGGTTGGACCATTTGGAAATAGGCATGTTTTGGTCACGTTACATGACATTTCCATGCTACACATCCACATCATAATCTATGTCATTCAGTTATATCGCATTGTGACCAATGATGGGTCGAGTTACGAAATAAATGTAACGAAGGCTGCTTTGATCCTATGTTGGTATGATTGATGGACGGGATTGGTTATAGATACATTTCAGTAATGACAGCAAAATGAGCTCAATAAGGTATACATTACATGATTATAAGGTTACATATACAGTCCAAGTGGGAGATTATTGGATCCTTAATCCAACGTTGGACTTATATGTGAAATAATTATGTAATGGGCTGTCATGTCCGGTTGAGCCCACTTAAAAGTGATCAAATAAGGTTTGGGCTTTAATGTATCTAATAGGGTGTGGGCCTTTAATGTGTAGAGATATCAGGCAAATTAGGGTTTTGTGATGGGCAAAACTGTAATTACGGAAATTAGGGTTTACTCCTTATAAATTAGGGTCATGGTCCCCGGGTTAGACAAGCCGTTACACTACTCTTCCCATTGAGATTAGGTCAGAAAGAACTAAAGGAATTTTCTGAGGTTTGTCATAACTCGGAAGATCAACCCGTCTTCCGCTATCACATTCTTCGCTATGGATTCAGGTACGCTTCCGCATTCAGTTGATCTTAATAATTTAGATGAGATCTTTGGGCTATGGATTACAGTTTAGATAAATCCTAACACATATATCATCACATAATTTGATCAGTTCATACATTGAGAAAACCATTTCAGTTTTTACCTTACCTTGTAAACTGGTCCAAATCCTCCTCCTCCTAGTTTGTTATCACATGAAAAGTTATCAGTAGCCTTGCCAATTGTGGTTATTTCAAGGATTAAATTTTTCAAGTCCTCTATACCAACTAGAAAGCATTTTCTGGGCAATTTCTGAACCAAATACATAGTAAATGAATATTGTTAAGGTAACAACTTGTGTTTGACATAGGTTTCTTCCTATTCCTTTGATTAAATATTTAATGAATGGTCAAATGGTTTGTTTTACGCATAGCTCTGTAATGAGCAAAGCACAAACCAGCTACCAACAACATGAAAGTGCCTGCCATGACAGAGCCAGTAACTATTCCTACCCGCTTCTTACTAGATGATCATCTGTTCTGACCAAAAAAACAAAAGGAAAACAATCAATAAGAACATTTCATGACCAATTTGTTAAGAAAACGACATAAAAATTGGAGAATGTTGAATTTAATACAAGTCCTAGCTAAATACGAATGACTAATCTAATTCTGAACCTGCTAATCGAACATAAATTTCCTGCCTGCCTGCTACTAAGACCCTCATGTCAATAAGCTCACCATACCAAAACAAACAACCAGTTCCCCTGATATCTGAATTTTTGCAAGTAGTGCAAGAACAGTTATCCAAGTACTCTTTTTCACAATCATAGAGACCAAGGCTTCTGTTAATCCACAACGAGTTAGAAGTGTTGGGGAATATGACCACGGAATGCTTTACAAATCTATTATGGGAACAATCCAGCATGTTCATTCGAGAACACCTACCTGACAAGTCCAAAGTACTCCAATAAGTTGGGAACTTTGGCACAAATCCCTCCAAGCATGAACACACAGGCAAGAACTATGAGGAATTGAAGTTGCAAATGTCATACGCACAACACAAAGCATAATTTCATACTCATCTACCTAATATTGTACAGTGCATACCCATTGACCTTTTCAATCATTACACAAATAGATCCCGTAGATGTACCAAATAAGGCATTCTAAACTGTACCAAGCCTTGATTGGGTTGCTGTCGTTTCTCTTCCAAACAATGAAATTCCCTGAGTCAAGGAGCCTTGCTATAGAATCATGTACACTGGATACATTTTTCAATGACCAAATCTCATTATGCCTATCGTTGAGATATTCTTGTACCATATCCCTAAAGTACCAGCGGGAACTCGCCTTACTAGGGCCAAAGAATCCCAACTCATAAATCCCACATGCAAAAGCTAGAGTCTCACCATCTCTTATGACTTGGTTGGATCCATAGGACCTAATGCAGAACAAGAAATTTTGCCATTGCTTTCTTTTCCTGTCCTAAGAACAAAGTGTACGTTACTTGCATTTCTAGGATATGTATCGTCCCAAGAAGATGGCTAAGTACATCATCACTTTATTATAATGGGGCCAACTTGCATTTGTGACATTTGACAATCAACTGAATAATATTTGTCTCTTCCAAGAGACTATTTCTCTCTACCAACTATACATTGGTTCTTGGCATACGTTCTCAACCAACAAGCTAAAGTAATTGTTAGTCAACACACCTTGTACGCCCGATCATAAAATGCAAGTGGCATATAGAGGAATTGCACTTTAACTCTTCTACCTGATTAATGGACCACTAGTCGAACATAAAATTATTCAAAATGAATATACCCATCGTGATTTTTGCCTTGATAAAAATGCTATTCCGTATAGAAATTTCAAAAGATGATGCCATCGTTAAAATGCTATTAAGAGAGGTGACTACTTCCTGGGAAGTCCTTGTACTACAACACTCTCTACTTTTTCCTCGCCAAGACAAAAACTCAAAAGGGATTCCGCACAACCACAAATAGTTGGCTAAGGACAATTCTAGCTTGACCAATAGGTCTAGAGTTCAAGCTCTACAAGTGCAATTGAAACTATAAACCTAGTAATATCTGTGTAGAAAATGTAATTGGAAGTATGATTGACTTGATTTTATTGCAAGATCATGAGATTATTGTTGGTCATCGGAGAGGGTGTACTTGATTACTATCGGGTCATAGTTGAGACAAGTGTTGGACACTTTTTCTGTAAGACAAGATTGTCCGTATATTTCTGTGCACTACATGCTACAATAATTGTCCATAAGATACAATGACTATTCGGGTATTTCCAAGACTATTGCACACGAATCTCAAAATTTTCGGGCAAACCCTTATATACCCAGAACTTTCAGACGGACTATTTCTATAGTGTAAGAACGGGGATGAGAAAAAGATAAAAAATGTGAGAGAATTGCAATTACTGCTGGGATGGGAACTATGGTAGGGACATGCCTATGTATAGGCTGGACAAGGTAGGGATGCATGCACTCTGAATGGTCATGACCATTGGCTGTCTGCCTATTCTGAATGGTTGTGTCCCTTCAGAGGCCCTTCTGGATAGACTTTAGCCTCTTCATTTTGAAGTGCCAAGTGCATTGAGATGCACCCAAGCACTCGCTCCCGGCTACAAGCCCGTGCTTGGCACTAGGCTTGGGCCCGCACCCATGCCCATGCTACGCACTATCCTCATAGTCAACGACGAGTCAACTATGGGAGTGGTCAACTAAGTGGAACTGCAAGGAATGGAATTCCTTATATACTTGAAAATCTTCCTTGCACTTTCCAATGTGGTATACACATTTTTCTTTCCTTAACTCATTTGAATTTGGGCTTTATCGGCTTTGGGCTCATTCACTTCAATTCCAACAATTATATTATATAAAATAGATTATAATGGCTAATTAAGTCAATTAGATCAAAGATAGAAACTAATTTACCAATTAAGAAAGGAACAACTGCAATTTGCAGACAGTTGCAGATACCCGCAGTGGCGGAGCCATATTGATAGGAGTGGGGTCAATTGACCCCATTTCAAATTTTTTTTAATAATTTGTTGTATTTTTAATGTATGTCACCATTAAAATTAGAAATTGACCCCATAAAATAATTAATCAAAGTAAAATATGACATTAAATTTTAAAAAATAAAAGATTGACCCCACTTGTTAAATTTTCTAACTCCGCCCCTGTTTATCATGATAGCAGAATACTAATTGATAATATATATGTGATATAAGGGTTTAGCGAAATTTACAAGAGATTGAACGAGTAAATGAACATTGACGGATGTGATATAGAATTATAAAATGACAAAATTGTATGTTGAAATTTGTTTTTTTATTCAGTTTTAAATAAGGCGTTTAGATTTAGTGGAGATTATGTAAATTTCTATCGAAGTGGATTAAAGAAGAATCTCTTATCTTTAATGATATAATTGATATATTAATATTAATTACAAAACTAAAAAATATGATAATATAATTATAGAAATTGTAGGGAAAAAATAAATATTATAAATATGACATAATTCTTCATGGTGATTTCAAATCTAAATTTTAAATTACTAATACATTATATATCATTCAAAATTTATTTAATGATTACATGTTCTAATCAAAATTTAAAAAATCTAAAAAAATCTCCTTATTTATGTGCATCATCATTTTCAAAATATCATTGAATTGCAATAGATGATTTGTTTCTCCATTTTTTTGTTATTGACTTTTTCCTCCACTAATGTGCTATTCCATTTTTCTTCCGCATTTTTTTTCATCTTGTGGTTTTTTTTTAATTATACAACATATAAAATCTGTCTACATAAACAATGACTTCATCAAAATTAGTACACATATGCTAATATTAAAATTAACAAATATTAATATTAAATGAGTTCCAATATAAAAGCAAATGAGTACCAACAAATATTAAACTAAAAAGAGTACCAAAATTAAAAAAGAATATCAATATTAAAGTAAACTAGTATACATATATCAATATTAAAATAAACGAGTATTAATATTAAATTAAACGAGTAAACCGTTTTGAGAAATCATTCGGTGCATCTGGATTTTGACCGGGGAGGACTTCAAGCACATCGCCCACTTCATATCCAACAGGCTGCAAAAAAAAGTTCATCAAGGTAACACAATACTGAAAACATATCATACCAAGAAGGCTATACGTTAAGATAAATGCATTATGCTGAGAGGTAACCAAAAAATTTACCGGAGAAACAAATTCAAACTCAAAGTATCGCAAAGCCTTTTCACTTCCTGGTCTGCTCAGTTGTTGGTTCTTGATCTGCATGAACTATACATTCAGTAACTCAAACATCTCTTACCATGATGATCAATACATGCACCGGCCTTGAAACTACCTTAAAAGGAGTTTTATTGAGCACGACGATACCATTTGCTTCCTCCATGTCCATGTCCTCCCTTCTCATTCCCTCGGGCAACTCCCAATCGAAACAATATAGAAGATTCTCCATGGCGTTCTCGACGATCGCCGTGCCGGACAGGCCCTCCGGCCAACACCAAACGAGACAAGTTCGTAATGTTGCCCTCTGAAATCAACAGAACCGTTCAAGAACCTCTCTGGCCGAAACTCGAAAGGGTCCTTCCATGACTTGGGGTCAACGACATGGACAACGCGTTGATGAACACAGTGGTCTTGCCCGGGATTCTGTAACATCTGATATCACATTCCTCAATGGATTCCCTCGGGATTATCAATGGGGTCGGGGGATGAAGCCTTAGATGATATGAATCCCGTGAGAAACTCAATCAAACTCGGACCGTCTATTTTCAGATTGATGGAGATCACAACCCGATGCTGTGCTCCTTTGCACGAACCTCGGTGTTGGTTAACCTCTACCCAAAGTAATAGTGAAAACGCGAAGCTTGATAAGGTGAAGACGCCACAAACAGTGATGGAAATCGGCTTGATAAGTCGAAAGGTGAATGAACGGTGATGCGATCCAACTAGGATCAATTATACGTGCAAGAATACACGATCGCACAAGTAATACAATGATAAGTTGATTCGTCTCCACAGGGAATAGAAAAAGGATTTGTTCGCTAAGTACCGGATGATACGTTCCTAAATCTTAAGCTAAGCGAATCGGTTGATTTGATTGGATGA
>SOPF01027421.1:0-82637 GCA_012979155.1 Hypericum perforatum
ACCTTGTTTGGATGTGATTTCGTATGCGTTAAATGTAAGTGAATTATTTCTGTCTTATGTGATTTATATGCTATTCTGGATCATTGAGTTTGTTAAGGTTGAGTTCGTATCATTGATTTTGGATTCTGGATGTGGGAGGTTGAGTTTTTGGATTTGTGAATGTTAGACTTTTGAGTGTTTGACTGTTGAATGTTGATTGTTGTTTCAAATTGAATTCGGATTATTATTTGTTGATTTAGATTATTGGAATTAAGGTTAGGGTGTTAATTTTCAAATATATGTTAGATATGATTGATGTGAATGATAACATACCAGATTGTCCCATACCAACTAGGCCCTATAGTTCACACATATCGCTTAAGGGACTACTAGGTAACCCAAAGTATGTGTGATCAAATGGACAGAGACTATATGGACTATCTGGACTCGTGGAGAGGATACCTTTCCGTCTATTGGGGTTGCCTTATAGGAATGGTAGGTATTTATCTGTACCCCATGAGGATCCCAACATGATGAGTTTAGACTCCGGAGCTCCATAAGTGAATGTGTTGTGATCGTCGTATTTCTATGTGTGAGTCCCATTTTGTTAGTTAGTTAAGTAAGTTAGGTAAGCTACCTATGTGTCAATTCTGAAGAACTTGATATTGTACTGTGTTCGTAATTTTATTAATATTCGAATTTTGTACTTATTCAATTTGTCAAGTTTGAATTAGTGATTCTATCTTATGTGAGTGTCATTGATTGTAAAGTCTAATTTTATATAACTGGATTTGAGATTATATATATGATTATGAAATATGTGATATGGGTTGATGTATAAGTTTGTGTGTGTTTACCGACTTACTAAGATGCGTATCCTCATTAATGTGCATTGCTATCTCAGATAATTCAGGGGCTAGCTGCAAGTGAGGACTAGAGGCAAGGACATGCATCATACCCATTTAGTATTTTTAAGACTCTCTACCTTCACTTCTACATGTACTGTACCTTTAGACTTGAGACTCGATTGTAACTTGAGAACTTAAATGGCCTTATACAGATTTTTACTTTGTGCCAGTTGACATGCCTTGAGACTCCCCAAGTACCCGTGTAAACTGAAATTGAGAAGCACAAGTCTTGCCTAAATACATGCCTTATTTAAACTTTACATTCTTTTTTTGTTTCTTTTTCTTTTCTTTTCTCTTCTTCTTTTTTTTCTTTTTTTATACTCATTCACATTCACGAACTATACATACTTAGCACGTTTTAAGCAAAGACTCGTCTTCTAACATGGCCATACTAAACATCCCACTAATATCACCAAAAATAAACCAAAGCTACCAACTAAAGCCAATACACATACAAACCTAACGTCCTCGAATCGGATGACCAAAGGTAGGGAGGAAAAATAATGTAGGGTTTGTAATCGGTTTCCTAATCTACGATCAAGAAAAGGCTTGTCTCAAATGGTGAAAACAACGGATAATGTAGGGATTTTGTCTCTAAAGCTCTAGGCTCGACTATCAAAAATTGCCCCCATCGTCTCACTAACTTCCATGCAACCTAGACGACGATAAGTACTAGTAGGATACCTCGATCAACTGACACTAGTATGCGCCTCATGAAAAATATAGAGACAGATGTCTCTTCCTTCGGCTCAAATGCTCACAAGGTACACTCATCAACTCTCTAGTCTAGTCTACATAGTGAAACCACTAATCTAAATAACTGAGTGCGAGATTTGTACCAATTCCTAGGCTTTTTGCTCGAATTAAATTCCTAACTAAGAAAATGATAAAATTTTAACACAAGTTGAAGATTTTTGAGAGGGATCAAATTTTTTAAAAATTCACGCCAAGGCTAAACCTAAACAGCACGTACTAACAAACTAATATACTAAACAACCTAAAAGGAAAATTCTGAGAAGGAACCCTCCCCCACACTTGAAAGACACATTGTCCTCGAGGTGTCTAAGTTACTAATAAATACACAAACACACTTAAACATGCAACAGAATGTAACATGCTAATGTCTTGTTATGTAGACTACTTTCAAGCGACCTTTTTGGCTTTGAGCCTAATAGGATCACTTTACAGTAGCATAACACAATCATTAAACGAGTTACAAACACACAATACAAAAACAAAGTCAAAATACATAAAAATAAATGAACAACTAAAACAAATAAACAAAGCAAATAAAAACTAAAATGAAAAAGGAAAAAGTAAGTAGGAGCTCCCTGGTCAATCCTCCTCAGTTGGTGGAGGTGGTGGTGGTGGTGGACTGAAGCTCATGTTTGCCACGTATGTATCCGCCCAGTGGCGCATATAATCTGTGTGTGCGCACTGCTGCTCCATGTACTCCCGCTGGCTCGCCATGTGTGCTCTCTGCTCGGCATAGAATGCCCACTGAGCATCACAAAACTCGGCCAACTCGGCTCGGGCTGCCCTCTGGTCCTCTCTGATTGCTACAACCTCAGCTCGCATGTGAGCATTGTAGTCCGACTGGCGCTCCCATCCAGCTACGCTGCTAATAGCATAGTCCTACAACAGGACACCGTATCCATGAAGCTGCTCTCTGTGACCTTATAGCTGCACCTGTATGGCAGTAAATTGGTCACGTATAAACGTCATCTCTACCTGCGAGTTAGGCACCCAATGACTTAGCCCAGCTTCATCCTGATGAGCTGGGGCCTGATGCTCTCTCTCGTCCTGTATCTGTGCCGGCACTCGTGGTAGTGCCCCGAGGCATTGCTGTACTGCTGGCCTCTCCTCTCAAGGCTTGTACTCTACAAGCTCTTCTCCATCGACCATCCTTCTCTTGATCAACTTGCTCTTGTTGAGCTTCTCGATGTCCAGTGACACCGGCTCTACAATAGAACCACGAAAAGCTGCAAACTGCTCAGGGAAAAAGTGACGTGCCATGCGGGAAATGATATGACCTAAGTAAAGATACCTAGGTGCTCTATTGCTAATCATACGTGCAAAGCAGTCAATGATCATAGCGAACATACTTCAATGTCGTGGCCCATACAGTCAATAGCATATAACTGAGATCTAAAAACTTTAGACTTTTCCTATTGACCACTAATGGACAGAATCATAAAACGGTGGAGAATGCCTAAATATGGTTCTCTAATGAGTGCATTAGGCACATTCCCCGACTTGTATCTCTCGAAACCAGTGATCTCTTGCCATGCCCGGTGAGCCTGAGTAGTAGGAGTGAAGTCTAATGCGTCTGCTCCTTCTTTAAGGTTGAATAGCGAATTAAACTCACTCTCATCAATGCTAAACTCCGAGTCAAAAATACGTGCAGTTAAAGATCATTTATTCTTAGCAACCTACAACGTACTATAGAACTCTACTACAAGCTCCTGCCTAGCCAGTATGGACGTGGTCTCGAAATAACCCTAACCTAGTTTTTTAAATGCAGTACGCAGTTGTCTATCAACTCCTAACTCTGCCATGTCATCCTAATCTATTTCGAAATGACTAAGCGTGTAAAGTTTGGAGAAACGTTGGTACCTCTCTCCTTCCCAATCGTTGAAGATTGAGAAAGGAGCGTTGTAGCAGTCGCGCATGTCCCATTTGGAGAATCCGGAGGAGAATGGGAAGGGATTCTAGGGCATTTTCCTCGATCACAGCATGGATTCCAGCTAGATCTTCCTTCATCCGCCATCGTATAATACGTGGGGAGGGTTTGATAATGTACCTAAGTGATTGGGAGGTGTTGGGCAAGTTGAAATTTTTGATTTCGTACGGAGAGGAGAGTAGGTTTTGTGTTTTTGTGAGAGTTGGCATCTGCCTGAGAGCCTTTATAATTGATTCTGCCCGAACCTGGCATGCGCCAGGTCCATTAGCGTATGCCAACTTTCTCGTTTTTGATTATATGGCATGCACCATGTTGCCTGGCGTACGCCATCGACCCCGGCTTTGCTGATTATGGCGTGCACCATATCCAAATTGCGTACGCTGACTATGTACGATCCGCAAAAACTATCTACCTATGATATAAATACTAAAACTAAAATATTAGACAAAAGACACGACATTCTAATCTAATTTTTTTGGCTTTTATTTACGCTGCGTTCCTGGAAAGCTTGAAAACCAGACGCCCCATCTGCATGGGTCAA
This sequence comes from Hypericum perforatum, assembly GCA_012979155.1. Taxonomy (NCBI): domain Eukaryota; kingdom Viridiplantae; phylum Streptophyta; class Magnoliopsida; order Malpighiales; family Hypericaceae; genus Hypericum; species Hypericum perforatum. The sequence continues at coordinate 4,112 of SOPF01027421.1, forward strand.
AGGTGCAACTTTGACACTCGCAATTCACACAACTCACGAATGGCATACCATGCCGAACTACCCCATTGCGCAACCTTTTCAGCTTTCAGCCTAATAGGGTCACAGCGTAGTAGCATGGTACGCTCATTTTGCGAGTTAGTGCTATTCTTGCTACAGTATCCTTCGTGCTCTAATTTCCGCACCTTGGGCAAAGCTCAAAATGCTTTATCCTTCTCTTGTAAGAACTCTTTGACGTACCCCTCAAGTATTTCATGAAGTTCTCTTCACGTCGCTCGAGTCTAAGTGTATCTTGTGCTAGACGGAGAATGATGAGACAAACGTCGATCGAGATCTTTCATGACACTAGAAAACTCACTAGACAAATGTACTTAGCGCAAAACATCCTGTTCTTTAATCTCTGCAGGTAAAAGAGCCTTTCTTTGTTTTTACGTGCATACATTGGATGGCACATAAATCGATTGCACCTCCGCATCTCGATTAATGTCGCCCCCTCCAATTTAGATTTTACATCGTAGGCCGTTGACTCTAAAGACATTCCTGTTGCTATTTTTCAAGTGCTCCGAAAAGAAACACTTTAATGATTAGATATGGGCCGCTCCACTTGGATTTGAGCTTCCCCGGGAAGAGTCTTAGTCGTGAATTATAGAGGAGAACATGCTGCCCTTCCTTAAAATCTTTCTTGATGATAAGGGCATCATGTCTTCTCTTGGTCCTTTCCTTGTAGAGCCTCGAGCTTTCGAATGCCAAATCACGTATTTCCTCCAACTCCTCGAGTTGAAGAATTCTATGTTCTCCGGCCTTTTTGTAATCGTAATTAAGGGTCTTAATGGCCCAAAATGCACGATGCTCAAGTTCTACTGGAAGATGGCACGCTTTGTCATAAACAAGTCTATACGACAACATTCCTATAGGTGTCCTAAACACCGTGCGATAAGCCCATAAGGCATCGTCGAGCTTGTTCGACCAATCCTTCCTTGCTGTCTCGACCGTCTTTTCTAAAATTTTCTTGAGCTCTCGATTTGATAGCTCAACTTGTCCGCTAGTTTGGGGATGATAAGGTGTTGCCACCTTGTGCGTCACCCCATATCTCTTAAGCAGGATTTTGAATTGATTATTATAGAAATGTGACCCACCATCACTGATAATCGCTCTCGGCACTCCAAATCTTGAGAAGAGTTTTTTAAGAAATTGGATAACTACTCTAGCATCGTTTGTCGGAGACGCTAGAGCTTCTACCCATTTTGAAATGTAGTCTACTCCTACCAAGATATACTTGTTGCCATACAATATCGGGAAAGGACCCATGAAGTCTAATCCCCACACGTCAAAGAGCTCAATTTCTATGATTCCAGATAACGGCATCTCGTTCCTTTTTGAGATGTTTCCCATTCTTTGACAGCGATCACACTGCTCAACATAACTACGTGCATCTTGGAAGATTGAAGGCCAATAGAACCCGCACTCGAAGACTCGAGATGCGGTTCTTGCAGCTCCATAATGACCTGAGTATGGTGCATTGTGGCATTGCTCTAGAATATTAACTACTTCCCAACTAGCAATGCAACGCCTAAGAACTCCATCGTTACACCTTTTGAAAAGGTATGGATCATCCCAAACGTAATTCCGAATATCCCGTAGAAATTTCTTCCTTTGAGGATAGCTCAGACCCGTAGGAATAATTTCTACAACTAAAAAGTTGGCATAATCAGCATACCAGAGAGATTTTAATCTACTCATTGCCATCAGAGTTTCATCCGAAAACTCTTCTTGGATTGTACCTTCAATTTCCATTCCGTCGCTTTTCTCTAACCTAGATAGGTGATCAGCGACAACATTTTCCGTTCCTTTCTTATCCTTAATAGATAAATCAAATTCTTGCAGTAACAAAATCCAGCGCATCAAGCAAGGTTTGGCATCTTGCTTTGAGAAAAGATATCTCAAAGCTGCATGATTAGTGTATATTATCACTTTTAAACCTAGCAAGTACGGTCTGAATTTGTCGCATGCATAAACGACCGCAAGCATTTCCTTCTCAGTGGTTGTATAATTAAGTTGAGCCCCTGCCAATACTCTACTAGAATAGTAGATGACATGTAGCTTTCCCTCTTTCTTTTGTCCGAGCACACAACCCAAAGTGATATCACTTGCATCGCACATCAATTCGAATGGAAGTTTCTAGTCCGATGATAAAATCACAGGAGCTGTGATAAGAGCTTTCTTGAGAGCATCGAATGCCTTAAGGCAGTGCTCATCAAAGTTGAAGGATACATCCTTTACTAGCAAATTCGTTAGAGGCTTAGCGATTAGCAAGAAGTTCTTGATGAACTTTCTATAAAATCCGGCATGACCCAAAAATGCTCTAACTCCTTTAACTGTTGTTGGGAGATCCATCTTTTCTATTGCCGCTATCTTAGCTTTATCTACTTCCATGCCAGCTCTAGAAATCTTGTGCCCAAGGACTATTCCTTCGTCTACCATAAAATGGCACTTTTCCCAATTAAGCACAAGGTTCTTTTCCTCGCATCTTTCCAAGACTTATCTAGGTTGTCCAGACAATGATCAAATGAATCTCCGAAAATAGAGAAGTCATCCATGAATATTTCCATTATCTTCTCATTCATTTCCCAAAATATCGACTCCATGCAATGTTGGAATGTTGCAGGAGCACAACATAATCCAAAAGGCATTCTACGATATGCAAAAATATCTCTGGGATATATTACAATTTGGTTGTACCCAGAATAACCATCTAAAAAGTAGTAGTAAGAATACCCTGCTATCCTTTCTAACATTTGATCAATGAATGGAAGAGGAAAGTGATCTTTTCGCGTGGTGTCGTTCAATTTGCAATAATCGACACACACCCTCCATCCGGTTACAGTTCTTGTTGGGATGAGTTCCCCTTCCTCGTTGATCACAACTGTCATTCCCCCTTTCTTGGGAATGTAATGGATAGGGCTAACCCACTCTCTATTCGAGATTGGATAGATAATTCTGGTTTCGAGGAGTTTTATCACTTCCTTCTTAACAACCTCCTTCATATTAAGATTAAGTCTCCTTTGTCGGTCTATTCTAGGTCTTGCTCCATCCTCCATATGAATATGGTGTATCACAATTTCCGGACTTATCCCCTTGATATCGGATATTTGCCAAGCGATGACTTTAATTTGTTTGTTCACCACTGTGAGCACTTTCTCTTCTTCCTCCTTAGTGAGCTTGTTTGATATAATTATCGGTAATCTCCCTCCATCTATTAAGAAACAATATCTTAGATGAGAGGGGAGCTCTTTCAGTTCTAAGGAAGGAGCCTTCACTATTGAGGGTGGAGTTCTATATCTTAAATGAATTTCAAGCTCCTCGAGTAAACCCTTCTTGTCAATTTTCTCTGGTACTTCTTCCTCAATATCCTCCTCTTCTTTCATCTCTAGTTTTTGTTCTTCAACCTTAGAGATTTCCTCCTTGCAGTAATCGAGGATACAGTCTTCCACAACATCAATTTTCATGCACATCCCTTCATCAAGCGGATGTCGCATAACACTTATCATGTTAAACTCAACTTTCTCGTCTCCAATTCTTAGCACTAATTTACCATTATGTACATCTACTAATGTATGTGCGGTGTTGAGGAATGGTCTGCCGTAAATTAATGGACAATTTTTGTCCTCATTAAAATCCAGAACCACAAAGTCAACCGGGAAGATGAACTTGTCAATCTTCACCAGGACATCCTCAACCACACCAAATAGTTTCTTAATAGTTTGGTCTGCTAATTGGAGAAGCATAGAAGTTGGTTTCACATCACACAAGCCTAGTTTTTGAAATGTAGATAGAGGCATCAAGTTGATATTTGCGCCTAAATAACAAAGACATTTAGGAAACTCGGTTTCACCTATGAAACAGGGAATTGTAAAACTCCCCAGATCTTTCAATTTCATTGGAAGATTCTTTGAGATTAAAGAGCTACACTCAGCCATAAGGGTGACTGTCTCTCCATCCTCCCATTTTCTCTTCTTGGTGACGAGTTCCTTTAGAAACTTGGCATAGTGCGGAACTCGATCTAGCATCTCTAGGAAAGAGACACTAATCTGAACATTTTTCATTTTCTTCATGAAACGGAGAAATTTTTCATCCATCCCCGATCTTTTCTTTACTCTTTCTGGAAAAGGAAGAATGGGGACCATTGGTGGCGATGGAACGTAGACTTCTTCTTCCTCTGCCACTTCTTCTTGTGGGAGGTTGTCTTTTTGAATTTCTTCCACCATAACTTTTTCTGGACTCACCACCGGGTTTTTATTAGCTCTCTCATTGACTGTTTGAGAAGCTAATTCTTTTTCACTTCTAAAGGAGATGGCATTAACTTGGCCACGAAGGTTATCTTCGGTAGAACTTGGGAGAGAGCCAGATGCTCTTTGTTCATTTGTCTTTGCAATTTCCCCAAGTTGTACCTCCATGTTACACATGGCAGTCGCTTGACCTTTAAGAAACTGTTCTAAGTTATTTTGCCTCGCTTCTTGAGCTGCTAATGCCTTCAAGATTTGACTTTGGTTGTTAGATGATTCACCAGTTTGTTGGGTGAACTTTTCTACCTTGTCAAATCTCTCCTAAAGCGCCAACATTCTTTCTCCTAAAAATCTGCGTGGTTGAAAACCAGGCGGAGGTCCTTGTTGTGAGATACGTAAAGGCAATCCTTTATCAGGGATGATAACCATACTATCTTCATTGTTTCTTTCTTTCCACGAGAAGTTAGGGTGATTTCTCCAACCAGGATTATAAGTAGAGGAATATGGATTGTTTGCCATACGGTTTCCTCCTTGTCCTTGACTACTAACAAAGTTGACTTGTTCTACAGATTGGTTCATCAACGCGCACTGGCTAGTCTCGTGGCCAGCGTTACCACAAGCTTCGCAATGTTGTTGCAAAGCAACGACATCAACTTTGTTTAAAGTCAAATCACGCAGCTGCTTAGCCATCAAGTCTAATTGCGCTTGAAAAGACGTGGAAGAATCTAAATCAATTATTCCTCTCCTTTCACTTCATTCGGTAACCTCCATTAACTCTCTAATGGGTTGTTTTTTCCTTTCGTTTGTAATTATCCTGTTTGTTGTTGCCAGCTCTTCCAGAATATGGTACGCTTCAGCCCTTTCCTTTCTCAGGAAATTTCCGTTAAAGGCTGAATCAACTGTTCCCATCATCGAGGGTGAAAGGCTAAAATAAAAAGTCTTAAGTAAAGACTCCTCAGACAAACCATGGTGCAGGCATTTCCATTGCAATTCCTTAAATCTCTCCCAAGTTTCACTTAAAGACTCTCCTTCATATTGTTCGAAGTTTGTGATCTCCTTAATGAGTTTCCTAGTCTTACAGTAAGGGAAATATTTATCTAGGAAAGCATTTGCTAATTGCTCCCATGTGGTTATTGAAGTTCCCTTAAATTGTTTATACCAAAGTTTGGCCTGATCCCTTAACGTATATGGAAATATTCTGATCTTAAGAGCATCATCAGAAGCTCCAGGATACTTAAAATTATCAGCTAATTCCATGAAGTTTCCCAAATGCTCATTTGGGTCTTCGTTAGGTAGACCGTAGAACTGACTCGAAGCTTGGAGCATATGAATCACAGCTGGCTTAATTTCAAAGTGATTAGCTTTGATAGTCGGCCGTTAGATTCCAGTTAATGCTCTTTCGTAAGTTGGTCGTCCATGGTCCATCAGAGAAGGTCGAGGACCAGGTGCTCTGTCCCCTTGGCCTTCTTGTCTTTGATCCATTTTTGCTTTTTCTCGTCTCTCTCTACGCAATGACCTTTCTAACCATTCTATTTCAGCTTCAATCTCCAAAGGAGATATATTAGATGATCGGGTTAAGGGCATTCATGTAACGTGATTGATCAAGACAATTTTCTTGGTTAAAAACTAACTAAAAATTAAAAATTAAAAATATAATATAATAATAATACTAATCCTAATCTGAATTCGTAAACTAAATTGAAAGTCTAACTCCCAATTCCCTAGCACCGGCGCCAATTGGCTCGCTTTTATTTTTGCTACGTCTGTTCTGTTGAAATGTTTAACACGTGTGTTGGGTCCTTTATGCTTTTTGATGCGTGTCCAACTAGGATCAATTATGCATGCAAGAATTACACGATTGCACAAGTAATATCGTGATAAGTAGGATCGTCTCTATAGGGAATAGCAGATGAAAGTTGTTCGTCAAGTACCAGTTTATGCGTTCCTAGATCTTAAGCTAAGCGAACAGATCGTTGGGTTGATGATCTAACACTATTACTACCAATGATGTTGCAAAATCTCAAGGTTGTCAATCTCAATCTTTTAACGATACTTCTACACTACAAACTCGATATCACCACGAATCTAAGTTTGTCAGGCCTAGATTCATTAACAATATCAAATTGAGATAAGCGTATGAAAGCTATGATCTAAACCAAGTTGTCATCCTTGATCATCGAAAAAGCATTCATTGAATTGGAAATAAATAAGAACTTCAACAAAAGAAATAATCTTAAGAACCAAGCAAAGGAAAGTACCTTGATGAAACCAAATCCAAAGTTGTTATGGAACTTTTAAGAACAATACAAGAACATAAAATGAAATCTAAAAAAAAATCAAGTTCTAGCTTGGAGGTTTTTATGCTAAGCTCTTGATGATCTTCTTCTCCTCCTCCAAGTTGTGTTACAATGGCAGCCTACTCCCCCTCTTGTCCTCTCCCGTGAGTGCTTGCCACCCAAGCAATAGACCAAGTCAAGTGGGAAGTTTGGTAAGGTATTTCTTTAAGCTCTCTGTCGGGGGCCAGCTTACGCTGGGAGGCCAGCGCACGCTGGGGTTACATTCTGCCTCTTCTTGCCTCTTTCTCTTCTTCTGGCTCGGATAGGCCAGCGTACGCTGGGAAGCCAGTGTACGCTGGGGTTAGCTACTGTCCCTCTTTGCTCATTTTCCTCTTCTCGCTTCTCTTCCTCAAGCTAGCCCAGTGAACGCTAGGTGGCCAGCGTTCGCTGGCCTTGCATTTTGCCCCTCTTTGTTCTCTTGCCTTCAAGCATCTACTCATCGCCCAACTTATTGCACAAGTCCACCGATCTTTGCTCCAAGTCCTCGAATGCTCTGAAACACCAACAAAACACATAAAAACAACAGACAATCTTCTCCTTGACAAAACAAACCAAATTAAACAAAATATAGACGAGACTCAACTAAACATTTCCTAAAACATGACGAAAACTTAACAAACTAGGACCAAATGAATGCATGTTATCACATGCATCACACCCCCACACTTACTTCTTTGCTTGTCCCCAAGCAAAGTGCATCAGAAAACCAACCTCTCAGAATTCAAACATCCATCACAAGATCATCCCCACAATCACACACATCATACCCTTGAGCATTATGAATGCAAAATCCATAGGCAATTATACTCTCAATCATTTAACCAAGTTTTCACATCTAGTGTTCCGGACTAGAGAGCTAACCACTCGTAGGATAGGATTAATTTAATCTCACAAGTGTATGGTGGTCAACTATCCTACTCTCGTGTGCACATTCAAGGTTTAAAAGTGTTAAAGATAATACCAAAGCACACTCAAAACAAAGTAGATTATGCCATAGGAGGGGTTTTTATTGGGTTGTACTGGGGCTAAAGGTAAAGGTGGGAAGATACAATTATAGTGGTGATGTCAAATCCACTTAATCCGAGAGTTACATAGAAAGCTAACTCTCGACTATACTACACACCTCACCTTATTATGCATATACACTCAACCCCATTTACCCACATCCTAAAGAAGCAGAAGTACAAGATAAGTTGCTCACATTTACTTGTGCCTTTTTTTTCTTTCCTACTTTCCACTTTTCCTTTGATTTCTTCTTTTCACTTTTTTTTCACTTTCCTCAAGAGAATTTCTTTTCATTTTTTCTTTCTTTCTCTTGTTTCTCTTGTTTTTCTTTCCCAATTTTTGCACAGTTACTTAGCAACTTATCCCAATTTTTGGTCATTGGCTTCAATTCTACCCGTTTTCATCCCAAAGTATGTACAAGAAATCCCCCCAAGCTATACTACTAGATGAACCCTTACAAAACATTCCCCAAAAATATCCTAATCCCTCGGATTAAGCAGTTAAAGGTAGATGGGGTGATGAGAATTGGCTTACGGGTTTCAACTAATAATTCGACAATTAAGCTCAGGCTCGATGGGGGTTATACACTGGATAATATCGGGATTTTGGCTCTAAGGCTCTAGGCTTATGACAAAATGACCCTTGACACTCTCTACCTCATTGAGTTATGCTAGGTAATCCTTCTAACACTCCCATTGCTCAAACTATGCACACACCTCATGAATAAAATGAGAACTGGTTGTTCTCGCCATCGGCTCAAAGATCTCACAAGGTCATTCGTTAATTCACTAGTCTAGTCTACCAGGTGTAATGACTAGTCTAAATGATCGAGGATATAGTTGCTTGCGTCTTAAGAATTCACTTTGCTCAAGAGTGTTGAATGCATGATATGGAGTTTTTCCTATGACAGAGAGTTTCAAAATTTCTGAGAATTTTTCATCATATGCAATAGACTCTACACACTTCAATCAAAAACACAAAACACACTCAAACAGACTCGATCACATGCAAAATAGCAAACAAAGTAAAAAGAGAGACAGACACAACAAGATCAACACAAATAACGCAACATAAGCACACACACATACAAAACACACAAAACACCCCCACGCTTAGAAGACACGTTGTCCTCAATGTGTGAAGAAAAATATTCATATCAAAAGATAAAAACAAACATAACATGACAAGTAGAAACAAAAACTAGACAAGAATAAGGAGAAGAAGGAGCCTATGATTATTGTTCCGGAGGTGGTTGGAGGTTGTTCCAGAGCCATTCCCAGTTAGCTACATCTTTTGCGTCGCGAGCTGCAAGTTGGTCGCGAAGATCTTCTTGGTCCGCATGGTACTACTCCCACTGCTCTGACTGTTCATGTGCCAAGGTCTCCACCTGGTACTTCAATTCATCTATGTGCTCCATCAACGTCTCTATTTTGCTTTCCAGGTAATCAATACGCTCAGAGAGATTGTTGATGTCTTCTTGGTATTCTGGTCTTGGTGCCTCATCGCCATCATGAAGTTGGTCTTAAACTGATTTGCGGTCCTCCCATTTGATGAATTCATAGAAGGTGACACCGTCCTTATTAATCTTCGAAACGAGATGCCAAGCTACCAATTTATCGATATTGATCTTTCCGCATGAGACTTTTCTGCCCGGAGCATCATATCCTGGAAAAATTTTTAGTACCAAAACATGGACAAGACTACCAAGACTAAGGTTCCTGGGTTTCTGTAATTGGAGTGTACGAGTGATTACATCACAAATCAATGCAAATGTACTAAACAGCTTTCTTTTCTTAATGCAATGCAATTGGTATAATTGGCTCCTTGTGACCCGACTAGCATGATGTTGACCACTAAAGCTATAACTCATAAAGCGATGCAAAACACTATAGGTCAGATCCTTGATAAAGATGGATGGGGCTTGTGCCGTAAATCGAGGAAAGCCAGTCAGATTTTGCCACGTACTATGGATAGTTACAGTATCCTCAAAATTAAAGTCCACTTTCTTGTCCCCATCCTTAAGTTCTAGTACTTCCGTGAGCAGGTCGCTAACTATGGTGACAGGTTTACCATAAAGATGTGCGGTAAATTGGGATGAATCACTCTCGACAACGACCGTACAGAAAAATTCTAACACAACTTGAGGGTCAATGTCAAAAGATAATCCCAAAATTCTTGTCCAACCTACGCAATCTAATGCTTTATGCACTTTATGTTCAATTCCAAACATTCGCATGCATTCCCAATCAATTACACAATGACAAAAAATAGAGCAATTCTTAAACTTAGTATACCTGTCACCCTCCCAATCATTCAAGATTGGAAAAGGTGCACCATACCTTTCTGCCATGTCACCAGGTTGATGGGATTGAGAGGAGGAACCTGCTTCAGTGGTTGTTGTACGTTGTCGCTTGGATGCATGAGCGGATGAGGCCTTGGGTGCCATAGGAAATTTTATACTTCACGGTTGTGAATGTTGGATTGATTTGAAAGCCTCTGTGAGAAGATCAAAGCCCAATCGTTGATTTGTAAATCTGTTGACAAACGAACTCAAATCCTGCAAAACAAAATCAGATTAAGGTAAAATCTTTTCTTTGGAGGGAGTTGGAGGAATTTGAATAAGTTTGAATGAGGGAAAAGTGAGGAGGAAGAGGGGAGAATAGTCGAGGTTTTAGGTCTATTTTCCCGAAGGCCAAAGCCAGTGTACGCTGGGTTTAGCTTCTGCCTATTCATGTTTTTACTCCCACACAAGCTCTTGATCTACATAATTAACAAACATTACTTATTTTTCGAGGGTAACCATATATACATTCCCCTAGAAACCCACAAACTCAGGGAAACTCGGATAAGTGACTCGAAAAATTCAAAAGAGAATTGAAAGAAGAATATAGTTCTAAGTTAACGTCGTTAGCTTGACGGTCAGGACCAATTACTGAGGATCTGGGTCTTTGAGTTCCACCTATGATTTGTGTAAATCAATATGATAGGTCAGGTTTTCCTCCAAGTGTTCTTTGTTCACTTCAGGGACCAATTTAGTGTCACCATTTCGCATTCGAACTCTCGGTAGTTGTTCCACCTGCTTGGTAGTAGGATATGTAGATATAATATTAGGCAATTTAATATCACTACTCAAACAAGTGTACCTCAAGTATCTTGGTGGTGGTTCACACTCCATTTTTGGGGACAACCTGGGCCATGTTATATTGCTTGCATCAGATGACACTTGTTCTTCAATATCTGGGCCTTCCACCTCCTTTTCAATTTCTTGCATTGCTGTTGGTTGACTTGTGTCATGCTCTTCTTCATTATGCTGAATTGCCAGTTCATCAATAACATTGAATTTGTGGCAATCATCTTTTATGGCAGGGTGCTTAGCTACTTCGAACACATTGAGAATGACCTCATCATCACGATTCTTGAACCACAATTCTCCCTTTTCTACATTAATGATTGTCTTCCCAGTGGCCAAGAATGGACGACCAAGGAGGAGTGGCATATCATGATCTTCTTCCATTTTCATGACAACGAAGTCGGCTGGAAAGATTAAGGTGTCCACCTTGACTAGCACATTCTCCACAATCCCCATTAGCATAACCATTGATCTATCTGCAAGCTGAAGGACTATTGATGCTGGTTGAATATCTCCCAATCCAAGCTTTTGAAATACTGAAAATGGCATGAGGTTGATGCTAGAGCCAAGATCAATCAATGTCTTCTTGAATATTTGTCCTCCAATAGTGCACGGAATGGTGAAGCTACCGGGATCCTTCATTTTCTGAGGAAGATCGTGATTCAACACTTCACTGCATTCTCTAGTTAATGGGATAATCTTCAAATCATCAATATTCTTCTTCTTTGAAATAAATTCCTTGATCCACTTCCGATATATTGGCATTTGCTTTAATGCATCAAAGAGCGGGATATTGATATGGAGTTTTTTGAAAAGCTCTAAGAACTTCAGATAACTCATGTGTGAAACTTGCTTGATCAATTTTTGAGAAAATGGTGGTGGAGAGTACTTTCTTTCTTCTTTCTTCTCGGACTGCCACTTTTCTTCTTTTCCTTCAGATTGTACCCCCAACGGGCGCTGGGTTGCCAGCATATGCTGCCCTTGGCTACTACCTAAATGGTCTTCTTTCTCGGATAAGCCCAGCGAACGCTGGTTGTCCAGCATACGCTGGGGTTCACTTCTGTACCCTTCTTTTTCAGGTGTTGGCTTGAGCTTGACTACTTCGTCCGATGTCTTGTCTTCTTCCCTAGTGTTAAGGGTAACTTGAAGCTCGTCTTCTTCTTCTACAACTATCTTCTTTGGTGGAGGGTTTACTTGAGTCTTTACCACATTCTTTCCCAAGTCCATACCACTTCTAGTTATTATTGCCTTGCAATGCTCTTGTTTGGTAGGAGGAGCTTTGGTGTTGCTCGAAAGAGTTCCAGGTGGTCTTGTGTTGAGTTGTGATGCCAGTTGGGTGATCTGTATTTCAAGATTGTGAATTGTCGCTTCATGGCTCAATACTTGCTTGCGCAACTCATCCTCTCCTCGTCGATCTTGCGGCAGTGTACCTTGTTGCTACCACCTTTGTTGATATGGTTGAAATTACTGAGGTGGAGGACCTTGTACATTCCCACCTCCGTAAGATGGTCTTGAATGTTGAGGTACCTGTTATCCTGCATTGTTCTTCCATAAAAAATTTGGGTGATTTCTCCAACCCGGGTTATACGTATTGGAATATGGATCATTATTCCTATTAGTATTACCCACAAAATTGACAGGCTCAGCAATTAATGAACAACTATCTGTGCTATGCGATCCAGTACAAATTTCACAAACCTGAGAAGATGAAGTTGCTTGCAATGACATTGATCCTTGCACTAGTTGTGTAAGTGTTACAACTTGTGCTTTCAAAGCATTTACCTCATTATTGTCTTGTACACTAGCAATTCTTCTTCTCTCAGTTTGATCTCCCCAATTGTGGTTGTTAGTTGCCATGGTTTCAATGATTTGGAAACCATCAGCTTTCGACTTGTTTATTAGATCTCCTCCAGCTGCTGCATCTAGGTTGACTCGAATTTGCGGCTCACATCCATTGTAAAACATTTGGATAAGCATCCATTTAGGTATCTGATGATGTGGGCATTCGCGAAGTAGTCTCTTGAAGCGATGCTAAGCCTCGTGCAACAATTCACCACCTAGCTGTTTAAATTGAGAAATCTTATTACGCAGTTGAGCGGTTTTACCTGGAGGATAATGCTTTTCCAAGAACTTGTCAGCAAGCTCATCCCATGTTGTGAAGGTGTCAGCTGGAAATGAATCTATCCACTCCCTAGCATCATCTTTCAAGCTATACTTAAACAGTCGAAGCTTGATGGCATCTGGTGTGACACCATTGTACTTCACTGTCGAACAATGATCCTCGAAGTTTCGGATAACCTCCAAATTGGTCTTTTTCAACCATTGAAAGGAGGTTGCTCTTGATCTCAAAATTGTTCGCCTCCACGGTTGGATACTCAATGCTTGATCGAAGGTCAACAAGCCTTGGGTGTGACTTGTGTCTCATGACGGCAGGAACTACTTGTCGATCACCCATCTCTTCTCTATGTAAGTTTCTTCTCCTGATTTTTCGAATAGTTTGCTCAATCTCCGAATCTTGCTCAAGAAGAGAGGATCACAGTTTTCTGATGCTCATATCTTTCTTTCAAACTAACCCAAAGGATTAGTGGATCCTTTACCGTGAGGTATTCTGTTTTCAAGCCTTCATCTAGATGGCGACAAAGAAAAATCATCGCCTTAGCCTTATCTTGAGCACATGCTGTATTTTTTTCTTTGATAGTCTCTCCGAGACCATTAGCATCAAGGTGAATTTCGGCATCTAACACCCATGACAAATAATTCTTGCCTGTGATGTCGAGGGTCATAAAATCAAGTTTGGCAAGATTCGACATGATACTACTATCATAAACAAATGAAATAATATTAGACAAGATTTATCACAAGAAACAATTATAATCAAGATAATAAATTAGTAAGAATATTTATGACATATTTTTTTTGTCAATCAAGATAATATTTATTTAATATTGTGCAAGACACGTTTACTTTACAAAGAAATGTAGTACACATAATTTAATGCAAGAGTTTAATAAACAAGACAACCAAATCATAAAAAGAATCAATTATCGGTTATATACGTTAGCCTTTATTAATTTAGAGGAACATATTCCAATATAAATTAGCAATGACGTAACCACGATTTTAACATAATAAATCATTAATCTAATTAATATTATATACACGAAATTACATGATGCAATAGGCACGATTTTATAACATGGCTATGATTTAAAATTTAATAGAGTCAAATAGAAATCGTAAAGATTACTTACAATACTATAACTCGATCTTCTCAAGACGGTATTTAGAATGCAGCAGAGCTTCATGCTGATATCGTGTTGTAAACTTTATTGAATTAGACAATAACAATAAATTGAGAGAAAGAGAGTATAAGAAAGGAAGGAGAGTTTTTTATTCATATATCTGAGATGTGTACATCAATATCTATTTATAGGCCAAAGATTAAACAACCTATAACGTGCCTCATTAAAACATATAACATACCATTTGAATAACATATCATTTGAGTAACATGCCTCATCAAAGAGTGGTAGAAACTGATGACATCCATAATTAAATAATTCATAATATATTGTATTTTTTAAGTGGATAAAAGTAAAACACTACATTCTGTAAATAAATGGGATATAGGGTGAACAAAATTATTTGAAATGCACCTAGGTTTAATTATATGGTTGAGATTCAATTGGGCCACATATAAGAATATTTTTTTATGTTTCATCTTAAAAATTAATAAAACAACATGCGACTAACAACGATATAACATGCGACTAATAATATTATAACTCACATTTTAGGATATTATAATATGCGACATACATTAATATTAAGTATCAGATGATGCAATATGCAACATATTCTTCTTTAATAACCATTACTTGACCTTGAACGCCTGACTAACCTCTGATTAAAGCAGATAGAATTTTCAGGGTTTGATTAGATGTGTTGGTTCCTTCATTCTCTTGTGGTGCACGAGTCTCCTCACAACCTCAGTCTGGAATCCTCCCATTCCAACTTGATGGTTTCATCTCTGGACTTCACAAACCCTTGGCACCATTGGAGGGCTTGCCCTTCCAAATACATCATAACTAATTTCATATTATGATTCTTCTCCGCATCTTCCATAAAATATTAATGTTCACTTTTGTTGTGGGGAAAATGTAATAGGGGTGTCAAGGACGATCTCTTGACGGCTTGAAGGCTCATCTCAAGGTCGGCGCCTAACGAAAACAAACGTTATCGAATGATTAACGAGTGTCGTAAACACTCATTATTCGTGTCATTTTTGTAGGTTGTTCTTAGTGTTTTAGGTTAGTTTAATCATGTTTTAGTTGTCTTAGTGTTAGTTTTCGTTCTTCGTGTACTTTTGTTGTGTTTATCATTTTTCATTATGTTTGCTTATTTTTAGGAGCTATTTATGGTGTCTCGGAGGACGATCGAGCTAGATGTGCAGATGCATAGACGAGAGGGAAGTTGCGAGGGCGAGAAATACGGATCACGAAGACTTGGCGCACGCCAATATCACCAGCGCATGCCAGCTAGCCGTTATTGGATGACCTTTTACTCAGACGACTGGATTTACTCAAAGTAGGCCAAATCTGAAGACTTGGCGCACGCCAGGTGCACATGGCGCACGCCAGACCAGTCGGGCTGAACAAAAATAAAAGCTGAGTGGAGGACAAACAAATTCCAAAGAAGTCAAAGGCAGTTTAGGACTTTGAGAAGACATAATGTGGATATGTGTGACTTCTTTTAGATATTTTAGGTTAGATATTTTAGCTAGGGTTAGTTAGTTAGATATTTTGTTTACTATTTGATTAGTTAGTTAGTATATTAGCTAGTTTTTAGTCATTGTATAAAGTGTGCTTGTTTTGGCCAAGTGTGGCTGAGAGAGAGGCACAAAATAGACCAAAATTGAACTCTCTCTCTCTCTCTCTGTTCTTGGACTTGGAAGGAAAGGAATGAAAGCTTGAAGCTTCTAGCTAAGTTTTCTCTTCTCTTGTTCTTCCTTTTGTACATAAAGCACCTTCATGTTTAAATATATTATGTTTGAGTAGTTGTTGTGAGTTGAATGCTTTATTTGCCTTGTTAGTAGCCACTATTTAGAGAGTTAAAATGCTTAGGAACATGTTCTTATCAAGGATCTTCATACCATGTTTCAACTTGCTTGATCAACTTGTTGTTCTACTTAGTCAAATCTGGAGACTTGATAGGATTTATTGAATTATTGAATAAGCAAAAAGTAACTGCGGAATTATAGCCTTACTACATTACAAGCATAATTTCAGAATGCATTGACTTCATAACGCAACATTGTGAATGGTATTTAACAAAATACAATAATACAACTAAACTCAGGAAATCAGCTTTATAGAGAAATGGTGAAGTGGATGAAATAGTTGTGAAACGAGACTTCAAACTAGGAGGAAGTAAATGGAGAACATTAAAAAATAGCATCCAATTAATCCATTCATAATACTCATATCTTAATAAATTCCAAATGACGCCGGCCTTTCTTCTTCCTCCCTCCCCAGTCCACACCTCTGGTAAAATGGTAATAACTACTAAATGGTTAAATAAGGTGCTTAAGTTTTTCCCCAAAGAAAATCATATTCCAAGTTGTAACTCTGAGATAGGTTTGATGGAAAGATTGGTTTGATGATCAGTGGCTTTGTGATGAGAGAAATCTCCACCTTGCCCTGATTGTGCTTTGAGTGATATACATAGTTGGTCTATAGCCAAGTTTAGTTGGTTGGTGGGGTCGAAAGAACATATCCGACCCTCTAAGCTTGGTTATGGATCAATTTAGATCCTTCTAGCACGGAAGTGTAGATTGATTACTTTTGGAACACTCGTACCATGTCACATGCTTAATAAACTCTCTGAATAACTTGGTTGCTTTGGCTTTTAAAGTATTTAGCTCACTTTTAGCTTTATTGTTCTTGTAAATTTGTTTATATAACCTTAAACCTTTTATGTTCTTGTTCTTTTGCTTTATGTGTTTGATGTTTAGACTTTAGATCACCAATCTCAACACCAAAACTTCATAATCTGATCCTAGGTAAGTTAGTAAACTTTAGATTAAGCTCTACACCAATTCCCTGTAGATCGACAACCCTTATTTACTCATTGACTGCATTCTGTTACAAGTGTTTTGCTGCATTGGTGCACGCCAGGTTATTCATTCATGCGTTTTTTGCTCGCGCCAAGTGCAGTTGGCGCGTGCCAAGCCTTGGGTTGGTTTGGGCTGGCACATGCCATTGATAGTTGGCACACGCCAGGCCAACCCAAACGAGCGAACGACCAATCATTTAGCGTAGATTATTAGCAGAAGGGCTTTTTGTATACTTTAGCAGAAAAAGAAGACTCGCGTGTTTTAAGAAAAAGATATATAAAAGTGATGCATGTGATAACATGCATTCATTTGGTCCTAGTTTGTTAAGTTTTCGTCATGTTTTAGGAAATGTTTAGTTGAGTCTTGTCTATATTTTGTTTAATTTGGTTTGTTT
The DNA here is from genome assembly GCA_012979155.1 of Hypericum perforatum. NCBI lineage: Eukaryota > Viridiplantae > Streptophyta > Magnoliopsida > Malpighiales > Hypericaceae > Hypericum > Hypericum perforatum. The sequence goes on from SOPF01027421.1 coordinate 21,372, forward strand.
TGTCAAGGAGAAGATTGTCTGTTGTTTTTGTGTGTTTTATAGGTGTTTTGGAGCATTTGAGGACTTGGAGCAAAGATCGGTGAACTTGTGCAATGAGTTAGGCGATGAGTAGATGCTTGAAGGCAAGAGAACAAATAGGGGCAGAATGCAAGGCCAACGAATGCTGGCCACCTAGCGTTCACTGGGCTAGCTTGAGGAAGAGAAGTGAGAAGAGGAAAATGAGCAAAGAGGGACAGTAGCTAACCCTAGCGTACGCTGGCTTCCTAGCATACGCTAGCCTCATCTGAGCCAGAAGAAGAGAAAGAGGCAAGAAGGGGCAGAATGCAACCCTAAACCTGACAGAGAGCTTAAAGAAATACCTTACCAAACTTCCCACTTGACTTGGTCTATTGCTTGGGTGACAAGCACTCACGGGAGAGGATAAGAGGGGGAGTAGGCTGCCATTGTAACACAACTTGGAGGAGGAGAAGAAGATCATCAAGAGCTTAGAATAAAAACCTCCAAGCTAGAACTTGATTTTTTTTTAGATTTCATTTTATGTTCTTGTGTTGTTCTTAAGAGTTCCATAACAACTTTGGATTTGGTTTCATCAAGGTACTTTCCTTTGCTTGGTTCTTAAGATTATTTCTTTTGTTGAAGTTCTTATTTATTTCCAATTCAATGAATGCTTTTTCGATGATCAAGGATGACAACTTAGTTTAGATCATAGCTTTCATACGCTTATCTCAACTTGATATTGTTAATGAATCTAGGCCTGACAAACTTAGGTTCGTGGTGATATCGAGTTTGTGGTTTAGAAGTGTCGTTAAAAGATTGAGATTGACAACCTTGAGATTTTGCGACATCATTGGTAGTAATAGTGTTAGATCATCAACCCAACGATCCATTCGCTTAGCTTAAGATCTAGGAATGCATAAACTGGTACTTGACAAACAACTTTCATCTACTATTCCCTGTGGAGACGATCCTACTTATCACGATATTACTTGTGCGATCGTGTAATTCTTGCACGCATAATTCCACATAATTTTAGCTAAAAAGTGATGCAAAATGGAGCTAAATTATATTCACTCATAGATTTAAAATCTTGACATCGCAAATGCATCCAATCATACAAAACTTTTGGAAGGATAACAATTTTATGATGCTCATACCTTTCTTTCAGACTAACCCACAGGATTAGTGGATCCTTTACCATGAGGTGCTCTGTTTTCAAGCCTTCATCTAGATGACGACGAAGAAAAACTATTGCCTTAGCTTTGTCTTGAGCACTAGCTAAATTTTTCTCTTTGATCCGAGACTATTAGCATCAAGGTGAATTTCAGCATCCAAAATCCATGACAAATAATTCTTGCCCATGATGTGAAGGGCTACAAAATCAAGTTTGGCAAGGTTCGACATGATAATACTAACATAAGCAAACAAAATAATATTAGACATAATTTCTTGCAAGAAACAAATATAATAAACATAATAAATTACTTAAAAATATTTATGACATATCTTTTCATCAAATTAGTATTTAACATAATACATTAAATAGAAATCGCAAGCATTACTTAAACTACTATAACTCAATCTTCAACATATTGAAGGCAATACTATATAGCATAGGCATGATCATGAAGCTTATTCCAGTCCGAAAGATGTTTGTCTTTGTCCTAAAAAGCTTGTGATTCCCTATTCTAGTGGGCGTATGGAACATCCGTCTAGTAGTAGTATGGTTCTTGAATATGATGAATATATGAGACATGATTATCAAAACCAGGAACTTCGTAGATCTAGTAGAACTGACATATCATACTAACGATTTGATATTGAAAGTGAGCTAATGCTTACTTGGCATCGCTCAAGAAGATTGGTGATCCAAGTGAAGTTCTTCTAACCATTATTTAAGATGAAGATGAACTCAGAAATGTTGTTAGTGCTCTGTCATCTCCACATTTGGGTTTGATGATTAATTTGTAAGTTTTTGTAGTTTTGTGGAGGAAGGAAATCAGTGAGAATGGTCAACGAGAAAACTAAGATAGTCTCGTTGACCTAGTCGTCTACGTTCTCTTACCCTATTAATCTGGTTGGAGGAAATTATTGGCCCTTATAGAGATAAAATTTACACCCTGTTGATCCTAGTTGGACACGCATCAAGTTTTTGGCGCCGTTGCCGGGGAATTTTGAGTTTGAAAGTTGTTTTTGTTAATATTGGAACTAGTGTTCTTAATTTTGAGACTAAGCTTTGTTACTTGTTTCATTGTTACTTGTTGCATTTAATCTTCTCTGTTGAGTGTTATAGTACCATACAAGTACAGAAGGTGAATGCCAAATACTCGTCGTATTATGATTGAATGCATTTACGATTCCAAGATTTTAAATCTGTGAGTGAATATAATTCAGCCCTATTTCGCATCACTTCTCAGCTGAAATTATGTGGAGAAAAAACTACTGATTCTGATATGTTAGAGAAAATATTCTCCATATTTCATGCATCTAATATGCTCCTTCAGTAGCAATATCGTGAAAATAATTTCAAGAAATATTCTAAGCTGATTTCTTGTCTTCTTGTGGCTGAACAAAATAATGAGCTTTTGATGAAAAATCATGAGGCACGTCCAACTGGTTATGCTCCATTCCCTGAAGTGAATGCGACAAGATTTAATTATAGAGACCGAGGTCGCAGTCGTGGACGTGGAAATAATCGTGGAGGATATAGTTACTGTGGTGGTAATTCTAAGTATACATCTCGCCACCTGAAGTGGAAAAACAAAGAGCAGAAAGCTAGAAAAGATGGTGATGATGAAATGAAAACTGAAAATTTATGCCATCATTGCGGCTGCAAAGGTCATTGGTCTCGCACCTGTCGTGCACCAAAGCATCTTGCTGAGCTTTATCAACAATCGTTGAAAAGCAAAGGAAAAGCCGAAGCAAATTATGTTAATGATGATGGTGGAATTGGCATTATAAATCTGGAGGATAACATCAACTTCGGACAAAATAACTTCACTCATTTGGATGTTGCAGATTTTTTTATAGTAGTAATTTATATTAATGTTTCTTTAATACATTGTTCTAGAATTTTCTCTTATCATGTTTTTGAATTTAATGTAATATTTCTTAAACTTTTCTATATCATGTTTCGTTCTTGAATTAATATAAATATTTATTTTATTATGAAGACTATGGAATTGGTTCAAGTTGGCTCATCTATCAAAGAGAAAAATTTGTGTTTAGCAGATAGTGCCACAACGCATACTATACTTAAGGATGATAAATATTTTCTTCATTTGAATATGCATGAAGCTAATATTAGTACCATATCAGGTACTACAAATTTAATCAAAGGCTCCGGAAGAGCAAATTTATTTTTACCTGGAGGTATAAATTTTTGCATAAATAATGCATTATATTCTCCTAAGTTTCAAAGAAAGTTATTGAGTTTCAAAGATATACGTCAAAACGGGTATCATGTCGAGACAGCAAATGAAGGAAATAAGGAATATTTGTTTATCGCAAAAATTATTTTGGGTAAAAGATGTATGTTGGAAAAATTACCAGCTTATTCATCTGGTTTGTATTACACGTATATTAGTGCACTTGAAGCACATGCAATCGTAAATCAGAAGTTTACTAATTTTGCTATTTGGCATGACCAGTTAGGCCATCCCGGTTCAATTATGATGTGAAGAATGATTAACAATTCATATGGACATTCTTTAAGGAACCAGAAGATTTTTCAAACCAATGAATTGTCATGCGTTGCATGCTCTCAGGGCAAATTAATAACCAGGCCATCGCTAACTAAAAATAGGTATGAATCCATTGGATTTTTGGAACGTATACATGGTGATATATGTGGACCTATTCATCCTCCATGTAGACAATTTAGATATTTTATGGTACTAATTGATGCATCCACTAGATGGTCACATGTATCTTTATTATTGACTCGCAACCTGGCATTTGCGAGACTACTAGCTCAATTAATTCGATTATGAGCTCATTTTCCAGATAATCCAATTAAGACTATTCGTCTCGATAATGCTGGTGAATCTACTTCGGAATTATTCAATAATTACTGTACGGCCATTGGTATAAATGTCCAACATCCTGTAGTCCATGTTCATACTCAAAATGGTCTTGCCGAATCATTTATTAAACGAATCTAATTAATTGCAAGACTATTGCTTATGAGAGCAAAACTCCCCATTTCAGCTTGGGGACATGCTATTTTACATGCAGCAATGTTAATTCGTATCAGGCCAATAAATTATCATGAATTCTCCCCATCTCAATTGGTTCATGGTTAGGAACCAAATATTTCCCATTTAAGAATTTTTGGATGTGCAGTTTATGTTCCAATTGCTCCACCACAACGCACTAAAATGGGACACCAAAGAAGATTGGGAATATATGTTGGATTTGATTCTCCATCGATAATAAAGTACATTGAGCCACGTACTAGAAATATATTTACGGCACGATTTGCCGACTGTTATTTTGATGAATCAGTTTTTCCAACAATAGGGAGAGAAAATAAGCAGCTTGAAAAAGATATTAGCTGGAACAAATTATCTTTATGCTATTTAGATCCTCGAACAAAGCAAAGTGAACTTGAAGTTCAAAAGATAATTCATTTTCAAAATTTAGCTAATCAATTGCTATACAATTTTGCTGACCCAAAGAGAGTGACTAAGTCACATATTCCAGCTGCTAATGCTCCTTTAAAGATTGATGTTCCCGAAGGATGATCAATTATTACCAATGAAGATAAGGCACAAATGAAACGTGGTAGACCTATTGGTTCCAAAGATAAAAATCCTCGTAAAAGAAAAGGAGCAAATTTTAAAGATGGTCAACATGAGGATATCTTGACTCCCGAAGAGTCCCCAGTCAATATTCATGTCAAGGAAGGGCAGATTCTAGAAGAGTCACTTCTGACAGAAGATCAGGTACCTGAACATTTTGATAATCATGAGATCTCAATAAATTATGTCATGACTGGAGGAAAATGGAACTGAAATGAAGTAATCGTTGACGATATTTTTACTTATCATGTAGCGCTAAGTATTGTGGAAAGTGAAGAGGATCTAGAACCAAAATCTATCGAAGAATGCATGCATAGAAAAGATTGGCCAAATTGGAAAGATGCAATGAAATCAGAATTAGATTCACTTACAAAACGTGAAGTTTTTGGACCAGTAGTCCGTACACCCGAAGATGTAAAACCCGTAGGATATAAATGGGTGTTTGTGCAAAAATGAAATGAGAAAAATGAAGTTGTGAGATATAAAGCACGACTTGTCGCACAAGGTTTTTCTCAAAGACCTGGTATTGATTATGAAGAGACATATTCTCCTGTGGTGGATGCAATCACATTTCGATATTTGATAAGTCTGGCAATAATGAAAAGTTGAATATGCGTCTAGCGGATATTCTAACATCATATTTATATGGTTCACTTGATAGTGACATTTATATGAGAATCCCTGAAGGATTAAACGTACCAGAAGTACGTGATTCAAGTCAAAAAGAACTATACTCAATCAAGTTATGTCGATCATTATATGGGTTGAAATAATCAGGGTGCATGTAGTATAATCGTCTTAGTGACTACCTATTACAAGAAGGTTATAAGAATGATCTTATTTGCCCATGTGTTTTTATACGGAGATCTAGATCTGAATTTGTTATAATCGCTGTTTATGTTGATGATCTCAATATCATTGGAACTCCTATAGAGCTTCAAAAGGCAGTTGATTATTTGAAAAATGAGTTTGAAATGAAAGATTTAGGAAAAACAAAACTGTGTCTTGGATTGCAAATTGAACATCTTGAAGATGGAATTTTTATGCATCAATCAGCCTATATATCAAAGGTGCTAAAGCGTTTCAATATGGATAAAGCACACCCGTTGAATACTCCAATGGTTGTAAGGTCGCTCGATGTGAAAAAAGATCCCTTTAGACCTCGAGAAAATGATGAAGAATTTCTTGGCCCTGAAGTGCCATATCTTAGTGCAATAGGTGCATTAATGTATCTGGCTAGTCATACAAGTCGTGATATATCATTCTCTGTTAATTTACTAGCAAGATATAGTTCTTCACCTACAAAAAGGCATTGGACTGGAGTCAAACAAATATTTCGTTATCTTCGAGGTACCATGGATATGGGCTTGTATTATCCAAATGTCTCAAAAGCAGACATAATTGGATATGCATATGTAGGATATTTATCTGATCCTCATAATGGTTGATCGCAAACTGGCTATTTATTTACATATAGAGGTACGGCTATATCATGGTGTTCTATGAAACAAACTATATCAGCTACCTCATCTAATCATTCAAAAATTTTGGCTATTCATGAAGCAAGCCGAGAGTGTGTTTGGTAAGATCTATTTCCAAACACATTCGAGAATCATGTGGATTACCTTTTCAAAAAGAAATACCTACAACCTTATATGAGGACAATGCTGCGTGCATTGCCCAATTGAAAGAAGGTTACATTAAAGGTGACCGAACCAAGCATATATCGCCAAAATTCTTTTTCACACACGATCTTCAAAAGGATGGAGAGATAATTGTTCAACAAATTCGTTTAAGTGACAATTTGGCAGATTTGTTCACAAAATCGCTGCTTGTTGCAGTTTTTGAGAAGCATGTCCGTGACTCAGAGATCTCAAGTGATGTAGATATGAGGGGGAGATATTATTTTACGTTGTACTCTTTTTCCTTATCTATGGTTTTGTCCCAACGGGTTTTCCGAGTAAGGTTTTAATGATGCACGTTATTCAAATGGCATCCAAGGGAGAGTATTATGAATTATTTAATTATGGATGCCATTAATTTCTACCACTCTTTGATGAGGCATGTTACTCAAATGACAAGTTATTCAAATGGTATGTTATATATTTTAATGAGGCACGTTATGGGACCGGATTCGGTCCTGGACCGAATTTCCAGGACGGTCCTGGACTTTTTTAAAGTCAGGATCGAGTGGTTTTTTCAAGCGGATCAAGTGGTTCCGCAAAACCACTTGTTCCGATTGAAAAAACCATTTGAAAAAACCACTTGATTCAGTTGAAAAAACCACTTGATCTGATTGAAAAAACCACTTGATCCGATTGAAAAAACCATTTAAAAAAACCACTTAATCCGCTTGAAAAAATCACTTGATTTGATTGAAAAAACCATTTGAAAAAATCCACTTGATCCGGTTGAAAAAACCATTTGAAAAAACCACTTGATTCAGTTGAAAAAATCACTTGATCTGATTGAAAAAACCACTTGATCCGTTTGAAAAAACCATTTAAAAAAACCACTTGATCCGCTTGAAAAAACCACTTGATTTGATTGAAAAAACCATTTGAAAAAACCGCTTGAAAAAACTACTTGATCCGGTTGGCAAAACCATTTGAACACACTAGCAAAACCACTTGAACGTATTAACGAAACCACTTGAACATAATGGCAAAACCACTTGAACATGCTGGCGAAAACCACTTGATCCCGCGCTTGAAAAAATCACTTGATCCGCTTGAAAAAAATCACTTGAAGAAACCACTTGATCCGTTTGGCAAAACCACTTTAACACACTAGCAAAACTAGTTGATCCAATTGAAAAAACCACTTAATTGTCCAGAACGGTCCTGAACTTTTTTAATGCCCAGGACCGAATCCAGACCCGCACGTTATAGGTTGTTTAATCTTTGGCCTATAAATAGATATTGATGTACACATCTCGGATATATGAATAAAAAACTCTCATTCTTTTCTTATACTCTCTTTCTCTCAATTTATTGTTATTGTCTAATTCAATAAAGTTAACAACACAATAGAATTTTTCTTTTGAATTTTTCTTCAAAAGGAAAATCAGAGTATCTCTGTAGCGTTAACCAGCAAACCTACCCTCCATTCTATCTTGGCCGAAACAAAACAAAACCAAATCAGAACCCAATCTCCAAACCAAATAAAAACCCCTCCCTCTCTCTCCCCTATCCCCGACAAAACCCTAATCTTCTTCTTCTTCTGAAATGACGAAATCGAAGAAGGAATTGCTGGCGAAGGCGCCGTGGAGGGACATGGAAGATGACGACGAGTCCGACATGTTCAAGGACGCCAGCCTCAAACTCACCCGCGAGGCCGACGGCTCCACCATGCACGTCCCCCGCAAGAAGAAGGACCACCGCGACGAGGAAGACGAGGCCGACCTCCTCATCGATCCCCAGCTCCAGTTCAGCTTCCAGCGCAATTACCAGGTTGCCCCCTAGCTTTTGTAATTTCCTAGGGCAATTCTGGACTTTTGATTGAATTGGGAAATTCTGATGTGGGTTTCTATTATTTCGGGAATTGGTTGAGCGTATATGACGAGGCGATGTGACATTTCTTCCTTTTTTTTTGGTGGTCGGTCATAAATCTTAAAATTTAAGTGGGTTGGCTTAAATCTGGGGTTTTATACGACTTTAGGCTTTTTTTTTTCCTCTCCCGAGTAAGGTTTTTCGGAATTGAACCACTGACTCTTGAGAAACGAGGTAGAAACCGTTGTCAGCCTACTCATCAAGCGTTGGTTAGAGGATTTGATACTGGCAACGAGCGTCCTTTGAATTCGATGGAATTCCAGGATTTCCTTCTTAACCATTTGATACTTTTTTGTACCCATTGTTAGTTTTCTTTTATTTGTTTCCTCGACCATTAGCGTGTTCCCGGAATACACTGGCTAGCTGAAGTAATTAGTTTTTAACTATTGTTGCTGGAAAGCTGGGGAATATGGATAATGTTGTGGTTTTAGGAGTTTGAGTATCTTCCTTCATTTCAAGTTGTTATTCGCTAATTCACTAGTTTAAGAGACCAGGTATTCGGGGATCTTTGAATGTTTAGGTCATTGTTGTTACGTCTGACGTGGTTGTCAGTGAACATCTCACTGGAGATTTGGCAACTTACTTCTTTCAGAAATGGTTAAAATTCTGTTTTAGACTACATAGTGCACATAACTTTTACGCTATTGGAACTGAGTTATCGTCTGCTGCTGTTACTTCCGTGTTGTTTCAGTTCCTTCAGAGAGTATTCAGCTTGGACACCGTCGTGAAGCCACTCCCATCTCCTGTGGCTTACAATGTTACTCGCAATTTCAACTTCTTTACCCGCATTTTCACCCAGTTCTTTGGTGAGCCTGATACCCTCCTATCTTAGCGCAAGTAACTTTTTATTTTTCATGCTTTTGAAGGTGTGAGTTTCATGTGACTGAATCATACAGTTTTGATGGGATGAAGATTTCAGTTGACTGATTTTCTATAAAGTGGGGAAAATGATAAATTCTAGAATAGGAGATTGAACATTTTACAAGTTTGGCTTCGTAAATTGTCGTGGTACTGATTTGAAAGACATAGCATCAAGGACTTGTGATGCTGATGGTGTTGACGTTCAATATTGATGTTGATGCTTTGTTGCATTACAGATCCTGATGGTATTGCCAATGCTCAGAAATCGCTCGGCCTTGGGCATGAAGAGAGAGAACGTCGGGTTCGTTGATAGTGGATAATCAAACTTCTTGTGGACCTTCATAGTATTGTCTTAGTTGTATCGCTTCTTCTACATGTTTTAGCGAATCATCGACTAAAATTACAATGGTGGGGATCGACTTGAATTGGCCAGTTTGTTTTAAGGTAAATTGTTCACAGCATATACACAAATTTGAATCAAATAACATGGATGGATGAAGATCTAGATTAACGACAGATCTGCCTAGTCGACCCCGGATGGAGTCTCAACTTGTAGACTTGCAAGTCCATCCTCTCGAGTTCAGTTGAGGGACTCGGGAGTTTACAGTTTTTCCAGTTTCCCTCCTCTCGCCCCGCATTCGTACAGAAACCTTTGGTAATCACGTTCAAGCTTCCTGTACTCGTGTGCATCTGCAGAAGGATACTGATCTTCATCTGCTGATGTAATTTGCTCAGCCTGAAAAGCATGTGTGTGTGTTGATTCGGAAACAGAACTGTTTGGTTCACTTGTCTCCCGAAGAACATGCTTCCACCGGGATTTGCTCTTTGGTTTGCTGGAGTCCTTGTGCTCTGAATCTCTCGCAGCATTTCCGCGAACCAAGCTGATTACGAATCCAATGCAAATTGCGAGGAGTGTACCCAGAACCAGAAAGTAGCCAATTCTGGTCTTAGCCTGTCAATGCAATGGAGCAGCTCATATTATGAGAAATGGAAAGGGATTGACATGTACAAGAATGCCTGGCGAATGCAGTTTCTGACAATCGAGCTTACGTGCAACAGTACACAGGTCGGAGTTGTGATCACCTGCCGTAAGTCGAGCTGGCTATCCGACTTATACACCATCCCATGAGATTTCCCTCTCATCTGGACCGGATTCTGAAGAGGACAACAGTGTTATACATCCCAGTTTTCTGAATTGATCAATAGAGCATTGGCAATAGCCGAAACAGAAAGGGAGAGTTGGTACCTCTGGAAGAGATTTCGCTGGCTCGGGAAGTGACGTCCTCTTCAGCGACTTGTGTATCGGGCTAGCAATTCGAGGCAGCAAAATGGTAACAACTAGGATTAGCTTGAACGAGCAATGAAGAAAAGAGCAGTAAGAGGATTACCTGTTTGATGAGTTGGGGTTGTGGAGAAAGAACTGAGAGAGAGGGAGATGGTGGAGTCTGTGGCTGAGCTTCAGTTCCATCACATGTTCTTGGGAGAGCTAATGGGCACTTGGGACTTCTTACTTTTGGTGTTGCCATTCTCTGTCCTCTTTGAACTTCAATAATTGGCGGGGAGGGCCATGGTTTTCGTTTGTCGTGTAGGATAAGAAGATTGCCACCATTTATTGGACCCAAAACTTGGGAGGCCAATGATGCAAAAGACAAAAACATAAAGATAAAATTGCACTTTAATACTATGTGGTTTGACAGATTTTATATTTGCGTATTATTTGAATCAAAACGAATAGAACTAGTCCAAATTTAATCATTTTTATGATTTAGAGGATCTGGCCACATTCTGACTGCTTGGCCATCTCGAAGGCCACGTCAGCTTTTTCGTTTCCAAAGGCAGGCAAATTGCAACTTTTGGAAAAAATGAATGATGACATGGTAAGCTAGAAACTTAACGAAAAATATTAGGACAATTTTGAAAAAAAAATTCACTAGCAACGTGATATGCTAGGTACATGGTACATGTTCAAATCTTGAGATAAATGGGTCACACAGACAATAATAGATCACACGATGTGAAAGCGTAAAATTACGAAATTATAAAGTATTAAAGTGCACTTTCTCAAGAAATGAACTTAAAATATCGTATAAGGATATACTTTTTCAAATGTTCCGAAAAACGAATCAGATGTTTCTCCATTTGGTTGGACCAGTTCATTTAAAAAAAAATTATATAGTAACAATTACTAAATAAATTTAAATAAGACTATAGGATCTGTTTGGTACGGCTGATGAAATTTAGCTGTTAGCTGTTGGCTGTCAGCTGATTAGCTGTTGGCTGATAGTACTCGGCTGATAGCTGATATCCGATTTTTGCAAAAGTGTTTGGTAAATTAGCATTGGCTGTTGCTGTTAAGTTGTAAGATTACTTATAAGGGTAATTGACTAATACACATCATTCTTTAATATTTAATATAATATATATTATTAATCCTTATGCTTTCGCTAATTAAAAAATGTTTCTCTTAATTTAATATTTAATATAGTACATATTATTTATCTTTATATTCCCGTCAATTAAAAAAGTGTCTTTCTTAATTTAATATTTAATATAATAATATTTAGTATTTATTTCTGTGTTTTCGTCAATAATATTTAATATTTAATTAGAAATTATCTAAATCAAGGGCTATTTAGTAATTTGATATTGTAACAGCCATCAGTTAAATGTAACAGCTATAAATTCTAGCTGTTGGAAAAATTGGCTGTTGGGTTCCAACAGCCAATTTTTTTTAATTCACCAAATACCTAAAAATTGGCTGATAAATATCTATCAGCCAACCACTAATCTCTAACAGACAAACCAAACACCCATAGGGTGAAGATGAGTGAAAAGGTAGATGTAGCATAATAAATAATCCACACTTGACACTTGGTTTTCGTCCACAAATTACAAATGAGGAGAGGTTTATGAGTAATTCACATTATTGCTTCTCGTAAACCTCGTTCCAGGTTAGGTTTACAGCATGACATCAAATCAGGCAAGGTTTTTACTTTTTTCACTTATGAGTAATTCACAATACAGTTTGTGTCCATAAACCCAAATGCTATTTTTTTCTTGAATCGGACCCAAATGCTACCCAGTATAGCAGCAATATGCTATTTGATTTAGTTCGCATATAGAAATTTTAGTAATAGACACTAGGCATCTAAGATGCAAATATTAAATAACATTCTTGGTGAGGGTCAGGCGGGGTTTAAATGAAAATATTTTTAAAAATACACCTCATCTGGTTTCTGGGAAAAACCACATTGTATCATGTAAACCGGTTTTAGATTTTCGACCATAAACTCTGAGACATGGTTTAAAAAAAAGACATGGAGGTCGATCCAAAATTTCTCAAGTTTTTTTTGGATCAACTATAATATATATAAATATGAATATATCTGTAAACATAATGTATATTATTTACATTTTTAATATCAAAATGCCAAAGGGTTATAATTATATGTTAATCTTATCACAAAAGTTATAATATACAGTTATGAAAATCATAAATTAACTAATATATACTAGCTCACGGGAATCTTCATTACCACCGCTGTGTACATAGTAAAACCTACAAAAGAAGTTCCACATGACCCACAGCTTAAAAGTTTTATTTACAAAGTAAATTATTACACTTACGAGCAGATATACGTGAATTCGTTTATGCCTTGTATTATTTGGACAAGTCGTTTGCCCTACAGCTTAAAAGTTGACAACGATGCATGCCCTTTTTTCTCTCTTCGTCACACATTCGTAACTAGATATCACTTTAATCTCCGGAACCACTTACTCGTGAATCATTTGATCGCGGCAAATTAAGGCCGCCAAGTTGCCAGTGGAGAGGCTATAAAAGGTGATCTACGGAGACCATCTGGAATAGTTTATAAGAAAAATGAGGAGTTTGGGAGTGATTAGTGCACTAATCTTGGTGTGTTTGGTGAAAGGAGGGAGAAAGACGCAGGCACAGGAGCCCCAAGTGCCATGTTTCTTCATCTTCGGTGACTCGCTGGTCGACAATGGCAACAATAACAGGATTCTTACCCTTGCCAGGGCCGATTACAGGCCTTACGGCATCGATTTCCCGCAGGGTGTGACCGGCAGGTTCACCAACGGTCGAACCTACGTCGACGCACTAGGTATGTCGACGCAGTTCATCATTTTAATAGTAACTTTTTTTTGGTGTAATCATTTTAATAGTAACTAATGCATGTATTACATGAGTTGGACTTAACGGCAATATCTAATTTAACAATGTATGCATTATTTGTGGATATTCCAGCTCAGTTGTTGGGTTTTCCGTACTACATTCCTGCTTATGCGCGAGTTCGAGGACGGGAACTTCTACGGGGAGCCAATTACGCATCCGGAGCTGCCGGAATCCGAGATGAGACGGGAAACAATCTGGTAAGTCCACCTCCTAATATTACATTACTGCTGCAAAAATGATCAATTTGTCCATGCTGCAATGTTTTTTTCTTTATTCAGACGCCTTCGATAAGACCTTCAGACTCCCCAACCTAACACAACTTTTTCATATTTCTCATAATTCTAACGCGAGACCGAAACATTTTGCGTACAGGGAGATCACACTCCGATGAGCGGCCAAGTAACAAAATTCGCGGAGACGGTAGAAACATTGAGGAGGTACTTCAGAGGGGACAACAACACACTAAACAGCTACTTGGGGGAGTGCATTTACTATTCTGGGATGGCAAGCAACGACTACCTTAACAACTATTTCATGCCCACATTTTATTCCACTAGCTCACGATTCACTCCCGAGGCTTTCGCTGCTTCTCTTCTCAAAGATTATGCTCTCCACTTGTCGGTGAGATACGACGCCGCATTCGATTTACTTCTGGAGTTTTTTATACATAAAATATTATCCCCGTTAACGCACTACACCAATGGGATCATTAAGTATCACAATTGGCCTAATGGATTTACTTCCGGTTACTGATAAAGTTGTTCTCTCCATAAATAATTTTCTGCCTTCATTACTAAAATGCACAAAAATGAGTATGTGGGTATGTATAAATATGGTCATTTATATTAGAGCATAAGTTGGAATTTGTAGCTTTCTTTTTAACATAAATACATGTCCACAATTTATGAGTTGTATAAAACAGTCATTTAGAAAATGTTGTCAAATAGGTTAATTCCATAAATTTGAAGTAGTGACGGTCAACAAATGTGAACCTATCGATTCACTACCTAGTCTTGTTCCCACTAACTAAAATTTATATTTGTAAAAAATAAATAAGTTTTGGAATTTGTTGGATTGAAAGAGATTAATGAAAACTTCGGAAGTTGTAAATGATAAAATTTATAATATTAGATGATATTTCAAATTAATTGATATTTTTATACTTGTATAAGTAATAATAAAATTATTTAAAAATAGCTCCCATCTTGATTCTACTTGCATAAATCACACGCATAGATCACTCTACTTATCATTTTATTAAAAAATAAGGCACAGAATGTACCAGTTGGATCCGGATCCCATATCAAAAAAATTTTTATGGCAAAGTACCTTGTATTATGATCCAAATTAATCATGATGCTCTGGAGCCAAGTAGGATATGTATCCCATTACGGATCTATCTTTTCCATAAATATGATTGACCGGTGTTAAGAAAATGTCCAACAGTTTGGCAATCTAAGCATCCTAATTCGGACAAATAATAAGTTTTGATGTAGAAATAAACTAACAATTAAGGGTGGTTTGTTGTTTCCAATTTTTTTAGCAACTGTACTCTTTGGGAGCTCGCAAGGTGATCGTAACAGCAGTGGGACAAGTTGGATGCATCCCGTATCATCTTGCTCGGTATGAAGCCGGCAATGGCTCTCGCTGCAACGAGAAGATCAACAGACCAATAACCATATTCAATGCCGGACTCAGACAGCTTGTTGAAGATTTTAACAATGGCCAACTCCCTGGAGCCAAGTTCGTTTACCTCGACGCCTATAAGAGCAGCAGCGAATTCTATGGCAAAGCAAGCAGCTACGGTATTTACTTGCCGATTTTACTCTATTCGTGTTTACGGATTCTTGTTTCGTCTGAGAATTGCGATGTTGTATGCAGGTTTCACTGTCCTTGACAAAGGTTGCTGTGGAGTAGGGAGAAACAACGGACAAATAACTTGTCTTCCTCTCCAAGAAGCGTGCGCAGATCGACGGAAGTACTTGTTTTGGGATGCCTTCCATCCAACTGAACTGTCTAACATATTACTTGCCAAAGTAACATACAGTACCCAGCAATACACATACCCTGTCAGCATCCAACAATTGGCTAAGCTGTGATACTGAGAAATTCGTCAATTGTTCCGGATCGGTGTTTATCGATATTTGCGCGTTTGTTATTTAAATTGTTGTACTAAGTTTGACATCCTTCAACTACTATGTTTATGTAAAACCGTGAATCGTTTCTGTAAATGTCAAAAATTGTAATGACTGAAATGTAATAATAATAATGGAATGAATTTGTAAAAGCACACCCCAGTACCTGGTGGTTTCCGTCGAGCGAGTTAACAAATAGTCTATGGTTTACTATGCCAAATCAAATTTTTTGTAAAATTATGATTCAGATTTTACGAATGGCAATGGATAATATGCAAATATAATTCATAAGACTCCTATCATTACCCTCTTTTCCAAGGGTGTTCTCACATTTTTACCCCATTCTATTTAGAAATAAAGATTAGGACATGATCTCTGTACTGAAATATTGTGCATGATCATGACTGCTAGTTCATTATTTAAAAACTATTTATTTTTATAAAATTGAAGTTTCATTTGATTGCTCCCAAATAGCAATCACACATTAAATGAACTCGATTTGATTCGTTTATTTAAACAAATCAATATAAATGAACCAAACAAGCAAATCCCAAAAATTGAAGTTGGATGGATTGAAATTAAAATTTTGATATATGTTTAGTAATTAATATAATAAATACTATTTGAACATTATTTAAAATATCGGGTAGGAATGAGAAAATCCTATAGATCTATATACACTCTCATATCCTCGTAAAAATATAAAGATTCTAATAAAATTAGGACCCAAACCCGACCAATATTAATAAATCTTACATTTTTTGATAGAGATGACGATGAGTAGGGTATGGTATTGATAATACATTACTCATACCCTAATTAAAAAATAAATCCATATCTTATCTTGAATCCTAAACATTTTTCATTATTAGACTTATATTCTTACTTTCAGAGTCCAACGGTCTATAAGATCTTATAAGATCTAATCATTGAATTAAATGCAATAAAATTTTAACATAAAATTTTAATCTTATATACAAAATTTCAGTGAATCATAATATATATATATATATATATATCATGAAATATCTAGTACATCAATAAATAAAATTAGAAAATTCAATTTCATAAAATATATTATAAAAATATATTATAATTTATAAGTAAAAATAATAAAAAATGTCAAATTAGGTCTAATCAGGATTAATTAAGATATATTTTAAATTAGAAAAAAAGAGAATAAATATAGTAAAAATTTATAAAATTCATACATATCTTAGACTCCACGTTTGTATACTCATATTTTATTCTAGATCCAATCAAAATTAACAAACTCTCACCCTATGAAATAAAGATATGGTTATGAATATTTATAACAATCTCTACTCTTAGGATATTTCATATTTGGTAGAGTGTAACCATCCTAGTCACGCACACCTCACGTGCTCAGCAACGGAAGAGATATCTTCCCTCCAAATCCACAAACCGAGCTAACCTCCCTCTCTATCCAAACCCAGGCATTATTAATAAATTAAAACAAAAAATGCAAGCAGTCGCATCCCTAAACTCCAATGGCCTCAACTTCCGCTCCTTCACTCCAACCTCATTCCACCGCGACAACCACCGCCGCCGCAGCACCCACCCGTCTCACGTCCGAACCCAACCCCCGACACGCCGCCGCAACCCGAACCCGAATCGAAACGGGCCTAACCCAGTCTCCTTACCTCTCTACAGACGCAACCCAGCCGTCGTGTACAAGGAGATCCAACAGCTCGCCAGGCTGGACAAGCTCAACGAGGCGCTAACCATAATGCACCACATGGACCAGCTCGGCGTCCCCGTCAACGCCACAACGTTCTCCGCTCTCATCGCTGCCGGGATCCGTGCCAAGTCGCTCCACGCTGCGCGCGAGATCCACGTGCACCTCCGGATTAACGGACTGGAGCGTAACGAGTTTTTGAGGACCAAGCTGGTGCAGTTGTACTGTTCCTGTGGTGGGACTGAGGACGCGCACAAGTTGTTCGATGAAAGTCCTAGCCGCGATATGTACGCGTGGAATGCGCTGATTCGTGGGACGGTTGTTGCGGGGAGGAAGGGGTACAGGGACGTGCTGGCTACGTACTCGGAGATGCGTGCGTTGGGTGTCGAGATGAATTTCTACACTTATTCGAATGTGATTAAGAGTTTTGCTGGGGCGTCCTCGCTTAGGCAGGGGGCGAAGGTGCACGCTCATTTGGTTAAGAACGGGTTTGTCGGGAACGAGATGATTGCGACTTGTTTGATAGATATGTACTTTAAGTGTGGCAAGGTTAGGCTCGCACACAAGGTGTTTGAGGAAATGGTGAACAGGGACATTGTTGTTTGGGGCGCTATGATTGCGGGGTTTGCGCATAACCAGAGGAAGTGGTTGGCGTTGGATTACGTTAGGTGGATGCTCAGCGAAGAGATCAATCCTAATTCGGTTATATTGACGACAATTTTGCCAGTGATTGGGGAAATACGGACGAGAAGGTTGGGGCAAGAGCTCCACGCTTATGTCCTGAAAACGAGGGATTATTCAAGGCGGTTATCGGTTCAGTCCGCGCTCATTGATATGTACTGCAAGTGTGAGGACATGGTATCCGGGAGGAGGGTATTTTACGAATCGAAAGAGAGGAATGCCATTTCTTGGACAGCTTTGATGTCTGGTTATGTATCAAATGGTAGGCTTGATCAGGCGTTGAGATCGGTTGTGTGGATGCAGCAAGAAGGTATTTTTCCTGATCTTGTCACTGTTGCGACGGTTATTCCAGTTTGTAGACAGCTGAGGGCTCTGAAGCACGGAAAGGAAGTTCATGCCTATGCTATAAAAAATTTGTTTCTGCCAAACCCTTCCATCACTACGTCGTTGATAAAACTGTACTCGGAATGTGGCGTGTTGGATTACTCGAAGAAGTTGTTTGATGGGAATGCGAATATGAATCTGCTATCATGTACAGCCATGGTTGATTCGTACATGGAGAATGGAAATATGAGAGGAGCCCTGTCTACGTTTCGGTCCTTGCTTTTAACGCAGCATCGGCCCGATTTTGTTTTGGTGGCAACCATGCTTGGTATTTGCCGTGAAACAAAAGTGTTTATCTTGGGCAAGGAGATTCATGCTCAGGCTTTAAAGCAAAATTTTGCATATGTACCTTCCGTCTCAGCGGAAATCATCAAGTTATACGGTAGTATGGGACTGATCCGTTGTGCTAGGTCCGCATTCGACGCTATAAATTCCAAAGGGTCAATGACATGGACAGCTATTATAGAGGCATATGGATATAACAAGCTCTGGGTGGATGCAATGAGCCTCTTCCATGAGATGATTTCTCGTGGTTTCACTCCCTCCCATTTCACTTTCGATGTTGTCTTGGCAATCTGCAACCAAGCCGAATTAACCGATGAAGCTTGCAATGTTCTCAGATTGATTTCTAAAAAATTCAGCACCAAGCTGTCTGAAGACCACTACTCGATCGTTGTTGGGCTTCTCAGTCGTGCAGGTCGTATCGAGGAGGCAACGAAGCTTTTGGAAGTAAAGCATTTTCTTGACATGACCGAGGGCCATTGCGTGTACAGATAGGTAGGCAAGTCTGAGAAATTCTGAAATTGTTGTACCAATGAGATAATTGAAGCATTTGTAGACATGTACATATGAATATTTGGATTAGATTGTACTGCCCTGTTAGAAAAAAAGTGAAAAAAAACAGTGAAGTTAGCTAGAGAATTGCCTAGTTGTCCAAACCAGAGATGTAGAGACATTTTGGATAGGAAATTAATTGGCCTAAAGCTCAAATAAGCCCCTCTACATTACATCAAAGTCTAATTAACACTTTATACAAAAAAATTGGTACGTGTAACGCCTTTTAGTTTTTATAATTAGACAATCACCACCTTATGACTAATTTTGGTTGACTACTATCACGTCATCTACCTAAAAAACGTACACGTTAACATATTTCTGCCACTTCTTCCTAGAATTGGAAAAAAAGATTTTTCTCCTCTTACCTCTTTCGTGTGACTCACTCCCAGAATTTTTTGTCCCCGGCCATTGGCCCCCTCTTTCGCAATCCTCAAATTACTTGCTTATCAGTTCTAAAACTGCACTTATATGTCTTATCCTATGTTCAGATAGATCCCCTGTAATTGCAGTTATGTGCAGATGTGTATAGATGTCAACTTTATCGAATGCAATTAACAATGACGACGGGTGTCTTCATTAATGCTAATGGTTGTGTTGGTGTGGCCTTTGCCAAGTAGACCAAATAGAGAAGTAAGAATAGTCCATCAAAGAGGACCTCCTCTCCTCTGCGAAAAGTTGCAGCAACCATTTACCAATAAAATAGCTCTTGTTTGTGTGTTAGAGAGTGAGAGGGGAAATGTTTTAGATTGCCAATATCACCATATGACATGGATAATAGTGTTAATAGACAGTCCTTGGAGAGGAACGTCAATAGGGTTGGCATGAATTTTTCTTCTGCCTCCCGTGAGTACTTGGACTTGGATAGTGCTTGCACTTTCAAAAGGATTTTTAGTACTGATAACTTGAAAGTGAGTGTTAAGGTTTATCTCTCTTACTTATTTATCTCTCATTATCCCTCCTTTTATTTTAGCTTTATTTTGTATAGAGTAATGTCTCGAAGAAGAGTTAGTCGACCGAATAACTTGTAAGGTATGTATAGACAAGGAGAAGGGTGTGGAGAGAAAAAAAAAAATTTTAAAATCTTTTTGGATGAGGTGGCAGAATGTCATTTAATTAGATGACATGTCACTAGTCAACAAAAAATTAGCCACGGGTGTTCATTGTCCAATTTTAAAAACTAAAGGGTGCCAAATGGGAATTCTTTTCATTTTAGTGCTACTGTTCATCAAAGATATTAAAATAGTATCCAAGAAATAAAACTTACGTATTTGATGTCCATGGGAGACCTCCGGAAATTTTTTTCATCTCTTGGACCAAGATAACGGGTAAATTGGTAGTGACGGGGAAAATTTCCGTGACAAATAGACGGATTTATTTCTGTCATTTAGTTTTTTTATTTTTTATTTTTTAAAACATTCAAAAAATTTCAAAAAAATTAGAAAATTCAGAAACATTTATTTAAAATTTTCTGAATTTTTTTCAAAAATGCGTACAAAATTTCAACTCAATCCGAATTATATCCAATTTCTATGTCCTAATTTGATACCTTAAGTTTAACACAAGTATTTTACAAATATAGTAAATTGTTTAATCAAGTATATTTATAAAATACTTGTGTTAAAAACTTAAGTTATCAAATTAGGACATAGAAATTGGATATAACTCAGAATGAGTTAAAATTTTGTACGCATGATTCTCGAAGTAAAAAAGTTCATTTTTTTTTTGAAAATCTTAAATAAATGTATTTGTTTTTTATTTTTTTAAATTTCTTTTAAAAAACAAGTGACGGAAAAAAATCGTCTATCTATTGGTCAAACGGCTTTTTTTCGGTCACTTGGTCACATAATGTTTTTCCCTCACTTGGTAGTGACGGAAAAATTTCTTGGAGGTCCACCGTGGACACCAAATTTGTAATTTCTTAGGTACTATTTTAGTATTTTTTTGATGAACAATGACACTAAAATAAAAAAAAACCGCTAAATGCACCAATTTTGAGTACCATATGGTAATTAGACTTTTAAGTTAAGTAGAAAGAGTTATATGGTTTTTATTCCAAATTAATTTCACAAACATAACCAAACCAGAGTAGAGTCAACCAACAAGACATCGTGTCTTTAATCTAATGAAACCAAAGCAGACCTACACCTCTCTCACATGGACAGATCTTAACAATTGCAGATGCCCTAAAGCTAAGGTGCTTTCTTTTCTTCAGATTCAAGGTCAAGGTTTGCTAGTTGCTGGATGTTCACGGGATACACCAAACTCGAATCCCCGTTGAAAGCTTTTCTCCCCATCACAACGTTTACAGCCTCCGTCGGATGGAATGCATCCCAGAATACGTATCGATCACGATTCGGACATGGCGTTTGGAACGGTAAGCATGTTATCTGGCCCCTGTTCCGACCGATTCCGCAGCATCCGCGGTTCACCACGCTGAATCCTGCATATTATTGGTAGCCAAGAAACTTTGAGCAACTTGTCAAATCTCCATAAACGAAAAGTAGACGTTGCAAGGAGAGAAAACAAGCTTGCTCGTACCGTAGCCCGGATTGTTGAGGATGTCGTCGAACATGCGGCGGATATCAATGTAAGTGAATCTTGCTCCCGGGAGAACCTCATTGAAGTTGCTGATCATTGTCTTGACATTCTCGTTAAAGGGAAGAACAAGCTGGTTCACTTCTTCTGAGCAGATTCCAGTTGGGCTCTGGGCCAGTATACTTGGGATGCAGCCCATCAATCCGAGCCCAGCAATCACAAACTTCCTGGCACCAAGATTGTAAAGGGTCTGCAATAAACGACCAGGATAGCCAATTAGTTAATGATCAATATATAATGGAACAGATTAATAGGGGTTAGGTTCGAGCGGAGCGGAGTGCGATCCGGATTGGTTTGACTAATTGGACCACTAATTGATCTGGGTTTTTTTCACAAAAAATATTCCACTAAAAACTATATTTTATACTAAAATATCGAATAATGGTAAATACTCTCTAATACTAGTTTTACTATAAAGTCTATAATTTACAAGTATCAAATGTTAGTACAATCACTTTGAATCTTACAAAACCCAAAACGATCTAGATTACACGGTTTTCGGGCAATTTTATCTTGCTGACCACTCCGACTGAGGTAACCTGGATGGTCCTAAACTATAGATAAATAGTTAATGGTATTGACCATCAATCTAACGTTCAAATTGACTTAATTTTGGACTATGTCATGGCTAAATTGGTCACACCCTATTTTATAAATCAATTGTTTTAATGGGTAAAATACTTGAATATTTTAAAAGATTTTGAATTTCAATTATTATGCATTACAATAAAATAATTAAAAGAACCACCCATAAATGAGATTCAATATTATTCAACTTTGAATTACAAACTTACCGTGAGTTGCCTGGAGTATTGTTGGACCAAAAGGTCTGCAAATTGCTGGGCGTTATACTGACCCCTTGTTGGATAATTTGGCATGAGATAGTTATTGAGGTAATCGTTGCTGCCCATTCCAACGAAGAAGATGGAGCTCCCAATTGACTGAGCCAAGCTCACCGCCCCGAGGTTGCCCGTTATCTGGTCGAGCGTTGTCTGGAAGTTCCTTATCTGCTGATCGAATGGTATCCGACCCACCTGATGTCAATATGTTCCCTCAAATAAAGTCCGACAAACAAATTTGAAAAATATTAAAATTTAACAAAGTCCAGCAAAAAAAATTTCAAAAACATTCAAATCTAACTTATATTAGTGAATCTTCAATTAGGGAATTGCAATTGTTAATTATTAAAAAAACAGTGAACCAAGTTTTTTGTTGACCCACTTCAGGTGGTAGCATATACATTATCTGCATGTATAGGGAAGTGGGAATCTTATTTATTAATTTTGACATTAAGTGGCTGCCACAGACAGAACTATTACGTTGGGTGTTGCCGTGTTGTTGTGCATGGTTTCCACAATCGGTCAACCATTTAATTGCATCGAAAAATACAAATTGGGCCCCTCCGAAAAATAAAAGTCATTAAATTATTTTAAAAATAAAGTAAACATGCTGCGGCTTAGTATGTAGATACTCCTTTTTATAAAGCAAAATACGTAATTTTTATTACATCGTGAACTGTATGAACAACATTTATACCACTGTATTCTTAAACGTATAATCTCAATCGCTGATTTTATAAAGATAAGTTCCCTGGGTCATTTCCTACTGGTTGGTTAATAGTGAGATGAAGGTTACTTATTTTGACGTACATGGGTTTTATTATACTGAAATTACCAAATGAGGGAAATTTCCAAATGCATCAAAGAAAAGAAAAGCCAATCTTACAATTTGTCAAAATATTTTCCGTCTTTAAAGCGGTTTGTTAAAAACAGCCGCTTGGTGGCAAAAATCATAAATTTAGCACAAAAAATATACAACTTTTTTAATATTACCCTACACAATTAGATATTTGGCCGCATTAAAATTGTCACGTATTTATTTTATTTCAACTAAAAATATGAAAAAATAGCTTATGCGTTGTTTCATTATATAACTAAATGTAGATTTTTGTTTTCTTAATAAAGATGGACTTTTTCTCTGTTGTGCCCAATTGTTGAAATTAAGCTTCTTACAAAGTTTCTGCCGGTGACGTCGAGGATGCCAGCCGCCGCAGATGCATAGTTCACACCGTGAAGAACTTGGTCTCCGGTCGCCTGAGAATACGCCGGTATAAGAGGCAGCCCTAATTGTTCAGCTGCATGCATTACAAATACATCAATAATTACCGATGTACACCGATAAAAATTTGGTTTAGGGTAGCGTAACAAATTTCACTTATAGTAAAGATGTTACTTTCTTAGTTTCAAACATTAAATGCTCAAATATATAGCCATAATAAAAGATTCGATAGAATATAACGATTTTTGTAGGGGTCTAGATGATAACATGAAGTGTTAATAGTATTGGTTGAGCTTGTAAGAGAGATTAAGAATGTATGGAAGTGGGAGAATTAATAATATCTTTTTTTGGGGTATTTTGTATTGAATAATTTGGTCGCATGTGAAAGGAACTTAAGAAAGCAATTAACCGGTGCCAGCACTGGTATTTCAGGTGTGGACCCACACCTAAATGATGATTGACTGATTTAGCATTCTCTAGTAAATGCACTTTATGTTGTTTCTTTCACATAAATAAATTCTGAATTCATACGAACAGGACAAGGCGTGGAAAAATCAGGTTCTAAATTCTAGCGCAATTAAGTATAAAAAATTATCTTCAAAATGAGCTTTCAAAATATTGATGCATACATGCAAACATCTAATCTAGTGGTAACATAAAAATTTAAATAAAGGATCATTGTATGCTCTAAATTACAACTTAACTGCATGTATGTATTTTACGCACATGTATATATATAAATATAAAATGCACACACTACTAACTCAATAAAGTATGTTGAAAAGGTTGATACTTTATTTTTGAATTGGCGTCGTATACATCAGTTTATATTTCCATTATCGGAAACTTTCCTCTGCATGCTCATCTATAAATTGTTATTAATCCAGCATTCGAGGACTAAACAACATTTGTTCAAGTGAGAAAGTTAACCTTTAAAATTATTTTATCATAATCCAAAAACTGCAAAAATCACAATATAATCAAGAGATCTCCGTCGTCTGAAATTAAAAAAGGATCCACTTTGGAAGTTAAACTCCGCATATGGGTTATTAAAACAATTATTTTCTTGATTTCTATAGACCAACAGACATTGTGGAACAACATAGAAAATATCGTATACCACTCATAATACAAAAGTTATATACTCTCCATTGTGAAGAATTCTCTTTAGAAATGGAAATTATACGATATACTGTACTTATTTTGACATTTTAATTTTTTTTATAGGATACACTAAAACGCTAGCGTTTTACGTGTTTCGTTAAAAAAAAGCGTAAAAATTGCACCGCGACATGCTAGGCTTGGAAAGGGAAAGAAGAAAAATCATCCAAACCTATTTCATCAACCATAGTGTAGCCGTTAGAGAAACGACCAGTCGGCCCGCCTTTGAAGTCGATGCCGTAAGGGAAGTAGTTGGCCTTGGCAAGGGAAGGGAGGTCGTTGTTGTTACCATTGTCAATGAGAGAGTCTCCGAATATGAACATGGCAGGAACCAACTCCTTCCTGCTTCCGTTGTTGTTCTCGTGCGACCCGAACGGATCCACATTTTGACCTAACGCGACGCTAACAAGAACGCCGAACAACACGAAGAAGGGAGTGAACTTCTTAAAGGTGGCCATGGAAATTATGTGATTGCTTGAAAGGCTTGAGGGTTTTGGTGCACAGTAGTTGTGGTGTTTGTGATTTGGAGAGGAGGCTTTTATGAGCGGAAATATAATGCGGGTTGTTGGGGAAATAGTAAATGCTGTCACCTGTGTCCTCCATTGCAATTAATTATGGTAATCTGATAACCTCCAACCTAAACACTTGCAGGTGATTCGAGACCAGACTAATCACCAATTGTTGTGCCATGTTAAATTTATCGTGGTTGCAATTCGAAGGTAACTCGTAGCTCGATTAGTCACTTTAATCACAAATTTAATGGTGTAATAAATACCATGTGCTTGGCGCGTTCACGATGATACTATCTTTAATACGTAGAATCTAGAGATAATTTCTTTTTCCAGCTCAAGTAGAATTTATGATGAGACTAGTTTGCTCTTTATCTACTAATATCTCTAAGAGGTTGTCTTGAAAATTTTTAGCAATTTAAATTTTTACAACAAGAATCCGCTTATAATAATTTGTATTTTGTACTTATGTCAAAGTGTCAATATATTATCACCGCATGTATGGCCTAGCGATCAAAACAGGGGGTATGGCCTTAAGAATGAGGTGAGTGTTTCGAGCTCCGTAAGCCCTTACCAAGAATTGAAATTGTGAAACAATTTAAACCCACAATTTTTTTTTAAAAAAAATTGTCAATATATTGTGGCGTTGAAGTTAAATGTGTTTTGAAAAGTTGGTGCATATGGTATTGTGGGTGTGCTTTCGATTCTTGGGTTCATGTTTAATAAACTTTTTCACTTGGCAACATCTTCTTTTTGTTGGATGGGAATCCATATTAAATCTATTCATCCACACATGAATTGTTGGTTAAAATTCTCTCACTTGCCATGAGTCCAGTATTCTGAGAAAATAGAGGTTTACGTCACTGGAATTTGACTAAACTAAACACTTAGTTATTAATTTAATTGCCAAATGAATGGTTAATTTTGACTAAAGAATAATTATACACAGTAAAAACTAAACCAATTATCTCAACACACATCAATTTTGAATCCACATAATTTAGGCAAAACAACCCTTTTTATGGTCAGGCAAAAAACTACTTACTCACGACTACATTGAGAGTAGCGTAATTCTTTCGTTCACAAATCAATAAATTTTGACCCATTAACAGGTGATCCAAACTTCCTGAAATATTTTGTTCAAAACATTATGTCGCGGGGATGACTTAAAGGAAGATTGTCCTAATAAATAGATGTCACATTAGTTTTCTAATAGCTCCATCCACCCTGTTGTCTTAAATGTGGTGCTGATAATCTAAATCATGAAAAATCCCTCACCAAATTAATTCATTTTTTAAGTGAACGTTTCCTTTGGCTATGTAACAAATTGATGCAGGTCATAATTAGTATAAGGCCACCAATAAAATGGAAATTGGTAAGGTCGAGACGGAGGAACTTATACTTCATTGCTTCGACTCTCGAGTTGACCGAAGGAAGCTTCCTCACTCTAGCTTTGTTAAAAAGTCAATAGCCGCAGGAAAATGAACTCTATGGCAAAAACAATTAACGGCCACGAAGGGTTGCATTTAATGTACAGTAAAATATCATTGAGGTGCACGGCATCTGTTGATTTATATTATAATTTAACAATAATTATAACAAAAAATTCTGAACTCCAATATTTTGAATCATTACCAAGTTATAATATAGAACTTTACATTTTCAAATATTCAAATTCAAAATATCATAAAAAATTTAACAACAATGGACTAAATATCTCCATCAGTCTCATTTAAATAAGTGAATTCATTTTTTAGCTCAAGCAAATTCATTATTCACTATAAATTCCAAATAAAAATAAAGTGGCATAAAACATTTAACTAAGTCTCTTAAATTGAAATAATTGCTTACGAATGTAGGATTTAACTTGTTGAAAATTTTACAAATATATAACAATCTGGTGATTGTTGTTGCATGGTGCCTGAGAAAAGCAATTAAACACAGCCAAAACAAATTGAGAAAAGAAGAATAAAAAGCATCTACCTATTTAAATAATTAATCTGTGGATAAGACCAGGAGCAGCAACGCCCTTTGCCTCTCCTTCGCTCTGCAATTATAATACACGCATTAATCAGAATCGAGAAAATTTGAAGAATTTTGTTGACACACCACATCCCCACATGTTAGGAGGACTTTGCCCATCCGCATACTACACCACATCCCGGTTTACGTGATATGTAAGGATAGGTGCTTTTTAGTTTTTTTTATGCGCTAATTTTTTTCTGTTATTAATTTTAAAAAATGTTTTTCTTTATTTTTATATAATTTTATGTATTTATATAATTTGAAAAATATAGGTAATTATGTAATATCATATAATCATGTAATTTATTAAAAATATATGATTTGATAATTATATAATATGGTAAAAACTATATAATTTTATGTAAGTATTTAATTTGAGAAAAATTATGCATTTTGAATAAAATAATGTAATTTTATAAAAATACTTAATTGAGTATATTTGATAAAAATTCAGTGGTCGTAATTAATTTATACTTTATATTTTTTGTATTTGTAATTTAAGTTATTTATAAGTATTGTAATTTTGCCAAATCATAGTTATGTTATTCTAGAATTAATTTTTTAAAGTATTGTAGTTGTAGTTTGTAATCATATTTGAGTTATATTTCTTAAAAAAATACAACAGATCTAACATGAACAAATGAGCAGAACATAGTAAAGGAACCATTGTAGATAACAAATTAGATTCATGGCAAAACTAACGTGAATGAAAATAAAACTAATCATCAAGAAGTACCGTTGTGGACAATCTGAGAAATTTTGTGTCTTGATGACATTACGTCTGGTTGATACAGGATATAATTGATATAGTTTCTCAAAAATATTTGTCTCTTCTTCACATATTGGATATTCTCGTTAGAGTAAATTTTTACACCAAAATTACTTACATGTTGTTAAGTTTTGAATCCTGGACTTGTGTCTCTTCTATCATCTGCATGGAAGATCGTGCGATCCTCCTATTGTGATGTGGTCGGGGCTCTTATTGGCGGAGAGTCCGCATTTAGCCTGACACGTACTACAAGACGCGTGTCAGGGTTTTGCACAGTGAGACCACGCCACGTTGGAAAAATCATATGTGGCTTTGATACAATGAATGTATTTAAAAAAAAACGAGTTGAAATAGAGCTGATATAGAGTTATTTTAGCGAACTTGCTGCTGTAAGGAAAAAATGAGGCTGAGACTCTCGAGCTGACGTAAAAAAAAAACTAGAGATTATTTGGTTGGGACTCGTTGCTGTGGATAATCTTATAGATAAATATCCTCTCACAACTGTTGGTAGAAATTATCAAATTATTGTGTTAACATATTAAGGTATGTAACGTGAATAAAATATATCAAGGTTGAATATCATATTTGTTGGATCGTCGGATAACAGTGTACTTGATTATGGTATACGAGTCGAGGCACGTGAACAGTAACTGTAATAAGTATCTGTGAACAGTACCTGTATATAGTACTTGTGAACAGTATCTATGAACAGTACCCGTATACAGTATTTGTGAGTAGTACCTATGAACAGTACCCGTATATAGTAAATGTGAACAATACCCGTATACAGTACTCGCAAACAGTAACTATCGGACTATAGTCGAGGCAAGTGTTAGACACTTTCTCAGTAAGACGAAATTGCCCCGTATATTTCAGTGCAATATAGGCTACGACAATTGTCCCCAAGATACAACGACTATTCGGGCATTTCCAAGAACGTTGCATACATTTCTCGAAACTTTTGGGCGAACCCTTATACACCCAGAACTTTCGGACTCTTATGTCCTATTATGAAGAACGGGGAGAGAGAAGAATACTTCCTTATGAAAAGGCTTGTCATTTTGATTTGGGACGATCTGGAAGTGAGGAGGGCACGCCTATTTATAGGCACGGAAGGTCGGTAACTATTCATTACTATAGTATCCAGTGGCTCACTATTCATTTTTTGGCTGCTACAGTAACCGGCGGCTTCACTATTCATTTTTCGGCTGCTACAGTAACTGCTACAGTAGTAATCAAAATGAATAGTAACTACCCTTATGAATAGTAACTGTCTCGATGAATAGTAACTATCCCAATGAATAGTGACTATCCTCGATAAACTATTTCATACGACTATTATGTGGATTAGACCCTCCCGGGTGCCGGGTGCACCTCAATGTACCCAAGTACCTGTTTCGGGCCTCAAGCCCACTCCTGCCCCGACCTCGGCCCCATGCCCGTATCCGTACCCGTGTCTTTGGACTTTGGACCACCATTGGGCTTCTTTCACTTTTCCAACAATATTATCCAAAACTTCTTCTTCTCCCTATCTCCTCTTCATTTCCATTCGCAACTCTTCATTTGCTTACAAACATTGTGTAATTTAAGTTGCTGGTGTATACCGATTACAAAAAAATTATTATAGTCTCATTTTTTTATTTCAAAAGTATGTGGTCAGCAAATTTTAGGCTAAGTAATTATGAGTTTGGATTTGGATTCATCATAATCGAACAATTTTTGAGCAATTTGGACTCATTAATATACGACATTTCTAAAAAAAAAACGTACTTGTGAGCTTCTTTTGCGGTCACTCGTAGGCAAGCACATAGATGGCTTTTATGGCGAGAAGCATCTTTGCATCTTAGAGAACAAATTTTATCCTTTTCCTTGAGGCGATTGGGAAAGATGAGGAGACTAAATGTGTATATGATTTACCATGGTTGCTTTTTGAACGTGAATCCTCCTCAATGTATGTAGAAAACCAGATTTGTGGAAAGACTTCACGTTAATTATCATAAGCAGCCGCAGCGCAATACATATACAAGAGTATTAGGGTAAAAACCCAACGACAGTCCAATCCTAATTAGGACTCTACTAGAGCGTACATGTTCCTAATTAGGACTCTACTACAGCGTACATACCTAATCTGATTAGGACATGTCCTATTTACATTTGGCATTCCTAATCAGTAGAATCAATCCAATTACAACCGAAGACAGGAACCAATTGGTCAACTAACTCCAATACGCCCCCTTCAAGTTGGAGCGTGGAGATTAACAACGCCCAACTTGCGAACAAGAGCTTGAAAGCGATCCTGGCCAAGCGCCTTGGTAAATAAATCGGCCAACTGATTGGTAGTGGAGATCTTGTAAGGAGCAATTTCACCCGACTCAACACGTTCACGAACGAAATAATAGTCCATCTCCACATGCTTCGTGCGCTCATGATAAACAGGATTCATAGTGATGTGTAACGCGGCTTGATTATCACAGAACAACGGAGTAGGATGTCGAAGATGGATGCCCAAATCAGAAAGGAACCATCGTAACCACAAAATCTCACTGACTGCAACTGCCATCGCCCTGTACTCAGCTTCAGCGGATGAACGGGCAACAACAGGTTGCTTCTTTGTGCGCCAAGAAACAGGGGAACCACCGAGAGTCATGAGATAACCAGTTCTAGAGCGACGCGTCATCGGACATCCTCCCCAATCAGCATCACAATAGGCCATCAATTCAAGATTAGCATCACTATTAAGAAGAATACCTTGGCCAGGAGTGGTCTTGAGATACCGAAGTACTCGATCAGCTGCCTGGACATGCGTTGAGCTCGGCTTGTCAACGAACTGGCTCAAGATGTTCACTGCGTAGGTGATATCGGGACGAGTGACAGTAAGATACATAAGCTTCCCAATTAGCCGACGATAACGACGGGCATCCATGATAACATCACCATCATTACGTAATCGATGGTTCTGTTCGATGGGGAAGAGACATGGTCTGGTGCCCGATTTTCCACATTCATTGAGTATGTCGAGAGTGTACTTTCGTTGACTAAGAACAAGCCCTTTGCGCGTTGTAGCTGCCTCGATACCCAAGAAATACTTGAGATTACCAAGGTCTTTGATTCCGAATCGATGATGAAGATGCCCCTTTGTAGATTGCAACATGTGCGTATGGTCACCAACGAGTATTACATCATCGATATAGACAAGAAGGATGAGAACCTGATTGTTCTCTCGGAAGATGAACATAGCATGATCTGCCCGAGATCTCCGAAATCCCAACTGTAACAAGAAAATAGTCAATTTACTATACCATGATCGAGAGGCTTGCTTCAATCCGTACAACGACTTCCTTAGTCGGCAAACCCGCGTATCGCCAGGTCATTCAAATCCAGGGGGAACACGCATATACACTTCTTCCAGAAGATCGCCATGAAGAAATGCGTTATCCACGTCGAGTTGGTGGATGTACCAACCCCGTTTTACGGCTATGGCGAGAAGGCATCGAACGGAAACCACCTTGGCGACTGGAGCAAAGGTTTCGTGATAATCGATGCCTTCAATTTGCTTGAAACCTCGAGCCACAAGCCGAGCCTTGTACCGCTCAATCGACCCATCTGGATTGAATTTGACTTTATACACCCACTTGGAGTCGACGACATTCTTTCCAAGAGGCAAGTGAGTAAGGATCCAGGTACCATTTGACTCCAGAGCGGAAATTTCCTTTTGCATCGCTGTGCGCCAACACTCATGTTGGACAGCCTCATGGTATGATCGAGGCTCCGAGTTCGAACTAATGGCACTTAGGAAGACTCGATGTGCATGGGAGAATTGTCCATAGCTGAGGAATTGAGTCAATGGATAGGAGACCAAATTACTGGATCTATCGGAGGATTTAGTTGGATCAGGCGCGAGAGAAGGAGGCAGTGCTACTTGGTAGTCATTGAGATGGGATGGAACCTGACGATTGCGCGTGCTCCGTCGTGGAATTTCTTCAATCGGGTCAGCTGACTGCTCAATTGGCGAAGAGTCAGGAGCCAATTGTTCCAAATTGGCAGTAACATCACCGATTGGAGTGTCAATGAGAGGGTCGTCAGCGGTGTGAGGAGAAACCAGACTGGGAGGCGGAGAGGTGGCATGCGAATGATCAACAGATGGCAGTATTGAAGAAATGTCACGATTACGAAAAGGAAATACGTCCTCAACAAATACCACATCCCGCGATACATGCACCTTGTGACTCTGAAGATCGTACAGCTTGTATCCCTTCTGATTGAACGGGTACCCAAGAAAGACACACGGGCGACCGCGCTCATCAAACTTGTCTGTCTTCGTATGATTATACATGTAAGCGAGACAACCAAATGTCTTGAGGTGATCATAGTTGGCCAATCGTCCAAAAAGAACTTCATAAGGCATTTTATCCCGAATCGCTCGTGATGGTAGCCGATTAATTAAATAAGTAGCAGCCTGCACACATTCTCCCCAAAATCGAATTGGAAGATTGGCCTCAAATCGCAGTGAGCAAGCCACTTCCAAGACATGACGATGTTTACACTCCACAACCCCATTCTGTTGCGGAGTATATGGGCAAGAAGTCTGCCAAATGATGCCATGTTCATCATAATAATGTCGCATGTCATTGGATCCAAACTCAGCCCCGTTGTCAGATCTGATGCCCTTGACTTTCACGCCAAATTGATTAGAAATCATCGCACAGAACATTCTCAGAAGATGTGCAACTTCAGACTTGGATTTCATGAGGAAAGTCCATGTTCCTCTACTGAAATCATCGACAATGGTCAAGAAATATCTAGCTCCAGTGGTCGAGGGCGTTCGATACGGACCCCAAATGTCACAATGAAGTAAATTGAAACAGCTAGTAGTCTTAATATCACTTGATTGAAAAGGCAATCGAGTCTGTTTTGCTCGCAAACAAGAATCACAGTGTTTAGCAATCTCATGAAAATTCAAATCCCTAAACAAATCCATCTGTTTCATCTTATTAAAAGGAATGTGCCCAACTCGGCGATGCCATCTTTGTGCGTCTAGACTCGACCCCACTGAAAGCGCCACCGCCTTGTCAACATCCTCGAAGTAATATAGACCATCTCGCTCTCTACCCACTCTAATCAGGGTCTT
Organism: Hypericum perforatum; assembly: GCA_012979155.1. Taxonomy (NCBI): domain Eukaryota; kingdom Viridiplantae; phylum Streptophyta; class Magnoliopsida; order Malpighiales; family Hypericaceae; genus Hypericum; species Hypericum perforatum. The sequence continues at coordinate 54,759 of SOPF01027421.1, forward strand.
CGAGATTGAGTCCTGGATCATGCATCGATTACCATAGAAAGTTACCAAGCAGTTGAGATCCCTTGTTAACTTACTAATGGAAATCAAATTGCAGTAAAACAATGGTATATATAGTGCATTGCTCAAAAGAATCTTAGAGCTCAATCGGACATCTCCCATACTCGCCACTGAAACTTCATCACCATTCGGAATCTTAACTGGAGGGTGAGTGATTTCAGTATTCTCATTGACAAGATAATCCCGATTACACACGATGTGATCAGTAGCACCCGAATCTATAATCCATGGTTGATGAGAAGTAATCTTACCAGCCATATTAATAGATGAATCCGGATGAGCAACAATTGATGGTAATTGAGATTGATGACCCCGTCCAGCCAATTGTTGGAGCAATGCGGTGACTTGTTCCTGGGTGAGGCCATGAGCAGCTTGCTCGGCCTGATTTGTCACTTGGGCTGCCTTCGAAGTAGGACGATCAGACTCTCGAGACCTTGCATTGACTCGATTAGGTCCAGCAGCCGGGGTTCGATTGGGGTTTCTTGCATTGGTGGGTCTTCACCAATCAGATGGATAACCAATTATCTCAAAGTACGTAGCCTCAAGATGCCCAATTTTGCCACAGTATGAGCACTTCGGTCTGTCCCCTCTCCGCGCATCAACGACACCTTGATTGGCTTGGTTCTTGACCTGGAAAGCAGCCGATTCAACAGTGGTATGGCGAGCAGTCGAGATTGCCCTTTGTTGTTCATCTTCCGAAACCAAGTGGTATGCGACACCCACACTTGGCACCGGTTGGCTACTGAGAATTTGCGTCTTCACAGTCGCAAAACTCTCATCCAGTCCCATGAGAAAATCATAAAGGTGCTCTTTTTCCCGGATCTCAATAACCTGCTTCTTCAGATTGCAGGTGCATCCATTACAAGAGCATATGGGAGAAGGAGTAATATCCTGTATCTCATCCCACAAACATTTCAGTTTCGTGTAGTAAGCTGAAACGGATAACTTATCTTGGCGAAGATTTGCAATTGCACGCCTCAATTCGAAAGCGCGGGGTGCGCTTCCCTTTCCAAATCGTTCAGCCAAGTCAATCCAGATTTCGTGAGCTGTCCTAGCGCTTCTCACGCTGCCTCGAACATCTTTTTCCATTGTCGACATCAACCATCCGCGCACCATCGCATCAGCTCGTACCCAATATTTCAGATCATCGGACGTGGCTTGTGGTCTAGGGATGGATCCGTCAACGAAACCGAATTTGTTCTTTGCATAAAGAACTGTGCTCATGTCACTGAGCCATTCGCCATAGTTGCCTTCAGTCAATCGATCTGCCACATGGACTTGACTGGGTCCATCGGAAGGATGAAGGTAATACGGCGACATGCTATCAATCGGACCTGTTCCGGAGTGATCACCAGTGCTTCTTTGCGTCGCGCCGGAACCAGGAGAGCTAGAACTTAGATCAGACATACTTCAGAGTTCGGTTGATTGGATTGATGAACCTAAAGCTCTGATACCATGTAAAAAACCAGATTTGTGGAAAGACTTCACGTTAATTATCATAAGCAGCCGCAGCGCAATACATATACAAGAGTATTAGGGTAAAAACCCAACGACAGTCCAATCCTAATTAGGACTCTACTAAAGCGTACATGTTCCTAATTAGGACTCTACTACAGCGTACATACCTAATCTGATTAGGACATGTCCTATTTACATTTGGCATTCCTAATCAGTAGAATCAATCTAATTACAACCGAAGACAGGAACCAATTGGTCAACTAACTCCAATAATGTACATAAGCATGGTGTTAATGCAGTCTATAGACAAGGATGTAACTACTTTTGGTGAAATAAATATATCTATCGACTTATTAAAAAAAAAACTCGTAATTTTGAGGTTGAAGATGCTAACTGTTACATTTTGAAAAATTGTGGTGTGCCATGTGCACGAATTCAACAAGAGGTTGTAAATGGTACCTTTTGAGCAAGTAAAAAGTACTAAATAACCTTTATTTTGTTCTTAATTATACAAGTAGAAAAACAAACGATCTTCACGTTTCATATTTGTACCACAGAAAACAAATCTTCATAGCAACATAACCAACCTTGAAATTAGTACAACAAAGCTAATAATGCGCAAATACATACAATTCTAGATTCTAAAGCACCCCTGCCCCTGAATTTGGAATGTCTCATTTTCTATTGTTAGTGGAAATGGAGAGTTAGCGAACATAGGGGAGAAGTCAATAATCTCAGCATCCTCCTGCATCTGTCAAGAAAAATCAAATTACATAAAAAGTCAAAACAAATTACTGAAGAATATTTAATTAATTAATATTAGTTACCTTATCGTGAAGATATTCATTGGCTGCGGTCAACATTCCTTCCTGTAAATAATAGTTTATTTAACTTCAAATAAAGGAATCAAAAGCAACCGCGACATATGTGTGATTATATAGTGACAGAAGTTTACTGCGTTTTTTAGGAGGAGAATCGTACTACTTTAATTAAGAAGATTTGAGATGAGCTCTTGGTTAATGCATTACCAAAAAAAAATTAAGAAGATTTGAGATGAGCTCTTGGTTAATGCATTACTAATAATAATACAGTAATTCATTTTTAGATAATCTGCCCGATTTTAATCTCAATTAGAGTTAACTTTCTCTAAAGTGATATTCTATAAAATCATAATATTTTTAAACTGATAAAAAATTATGGTTCTAGCCGTATAAAAAATTGATAATTTCTATCATAATAATTAATACTTTTTTCAAAAAATTTAGTCATGAAATCTTTTATAAATTCTGCACAAAAATAATATTTTTAGATATATAATTTTTTACGTACTTTTTGAATCAAAAAATTAATTTTGAATATGTTAAACTTGCTTGTTGTAAGAAAATAATCTCAATCAAATAAGAACCACATTATAAATTGAGATAATTTATAGACAATTTTTTATTATTATTTTTTACTTGCTATGAAAATTTTCATTTTTCATATATTTAAAGAAAAACTATAAATATTTTTTATGTGATAACTTCTCTTATATGATAATTTTATGTAGTCCTATCGATCGATACGGGCGTAGAAAAGTTTTAATAACTATCATGTCGTACATGTAGAAAATATATTTTTAATTCTTGTAAATAAGATTTAGTTACTTAACACGGAATATAAAATAACCTTACGGAATAAAAAATGAAATTAAAATTATGTTATGATTTAACTATTAATTGCACAAAAAGTTGGAAAAGAAACTGAATTTTTGGAACTAACCTTATTCCTTAGAAACTGAATTTCTTTGAACATGCCATCCATCTATAACATAATCAATTAGATATTAATTCCCTTATTCATTTAAATGAATTGTACACTAATTTTCATGCATGGAATAAAAAAATCGAAAAAGTATGGGAACTACCTTTGCATTACGGATATGATAAATCCAAACCTCAAGTTGCTTTTCCAGTGATTGCAGTTCATTTAAGGACATTTCTGTGGCTGCCCCTCCCAGCATATACCTTGTGATAGACAACCATCACAACCATATCACCACTAAAACTAGTTACAACTTATAAATCATTAAGCAAATAATAAAACGTCCGGATAACTTCGACATCCATATGACCTCTATAACTTGTTAAAACGTCCAAATCAGTTATGTTTCACTGTAATTTTAAGGTCCAATCATAATAAAAGGTATAAAAGACTTTGAGAAGAACTTGTATTATTTATCGAAGGTAGGAAAAGATTTCATGAATGAATTCTTAAAACATGATGTACCTTAACCCATTTTGAAGCTCGTCAATCTCTTTCTTCAACATGACGATCTCCTCCTTTTGGTCCTGAATCATTTCAGAAAAGTATTATCTTCTTATCTAAATGAGTAGGAAATAATGCTTATATGAATAATCATTGCCTCACGAGAGTTCTATTTTCATTTGTACAATTTTTGCTGCTTTAAAAATGCATCAAACATTATGTAGCTATGCTAAATGAAATAGGTGATCCATTAACCTTTCACTTAGTTTAGGTGTTTTTTTGTGAAATTTTTTTTTGTTGAGATTAGAATCGACTTTCGATACGAGAGAGAAAGAAATGCGAGACTTACAAGAACAGTGAGCTTCTCTTTCACCTCCTCCGGCTGAGGCCGGTTGGCGACATTGGTAGTCTTCATGTACCTCTCAATAAGCCCTGGCATGGTTCTTCCACATGGCAATAGCTCCAATCAGTCTTGGGTATAATTCTTAGCCGATTGAGGTCGGTATATTGAAATTGTCACTCGTTGTGAAAGGAAAAAAAATAATAAACCACAACCATATCTCTTTCACCTATTTAGTACTTATTTTTTTTTAACTTTTAAGTCATGATTAACTCAAGTCGGTTAATTCGATGGATAACTAAAAATTTGGTCCTGAAACATAATCTAAATTTGATGGATACTCAATTTTAGGGGTTCAAATTTGGTACTGTATCACATAGTACAATATGGTAATATAATTTTATACGCACAGGTATTATAGTCATTTAGACAAAAAAATCAATCAAATTAAAAAAGGAAGAAAGAGAGAAAGAGAGAGAGAGAGAGAGAAAGAAGAGTACGTGCAGGAGGAGGAAGAAAGAGAATGAATGAGAATGAAGGAGAAGAAGAGTCAAGAGACCCACTACACTGGAGACTAGTCGCACCAGAGACCTGCTGCCCGGAGACCCATCGCACTAGAGAAGGACGATTCTCACTACGATTCCAGCGAGTTTCTCCTTTATCGATCAACAATGGCGTCGCTCCAGAACTTCACCCACTTCAGCATCCTTGCGGTCGCGCACCGACGTCCAAACTCTAACAATTTTTTTGATAGTTTGCTCACATTATTCGATGGTTTACCCTAGTTATATTCAATAGTTTGCAAGTCATATTCAATAGTTTGTGAGGTTATATCAAATCATTTGGCTAGTTATATTGAATGGTTTGCCAAATTACGTCAAATAGTTTGTCCAGTTATATATGATAGTTTACTCGGTTTTATTCGATAGTATACGATGTTAAATAATTAATTTGATAATATTTTTGTAATTTATTAAATATTTTTCATCGAACATACAAAATTATTGAATAAAATAAATCAAATAATTGAATCAAACATACCAAATTATTGAATTAAATAAACAAAATTATTAAATGAAATAGATCTAACCATTCAATAAAAGAGACTAAATTATTGAATCAAATAAATTAAATCATTGAATCAAATATACCAAACTATTAAATAAAACATACCAAACTATTGAATGGAACAGACCAAACTATTAAATCAAAAAGATTAAACCATTGAATCACACATATCGAGTGAATCAAATCATTGAATAGATTATATCAAACTATTATATTAATTAGATAAAATCATTAAATCAAATATACCAAATTATTGAATCAATCTAATTAGTTCATCGCCATCACAAAGAGAATGACAAACTATTAAATAAACTGAAAAAACCATTTAATATAACTAAAAACCATTGAATATAACTAAAAAAATCTTTGAATATAATTAGAAAAACTTTTGAATAATCTGGACAAACTAACAAAATTAACCACTCATTTATTGACAAATCACAAATATCATTGAATCAAATACACCAAACTATTGAATCAATCTTATAAATCCATCACCATTACAAACAATTGAATATAACTAGAAAAATATTTGAATATAAATAGAAAAACTTTTGAATATAACTGATTTTTTTTTGAATAATCTAGGCAAAATATTAACAAAATTAACCACTCATTTATCGACAAACCACAAATCCATCGTCGGCAAAGTCATGGAGAGAACGATGATATCTAAATAATGATTCCAGAATCCCGATAGAGTTTCTGATCAACAATACAAGTAATGTGATAATTTCGGTGGAGTTCCAATTTTGGAATCTAAGGAAGGAGAAACTCTTGGTTATCGTCATCAAGATTGTCCTTGTCGGAGAGGTTCATCGAGGTACGACGAATATCTGAGCTCTTCTTCTTCTCTTTCTTTCTTCTTCTTCCTTCTCCTTCCTCTAATCTACCCTCTCTCTCTCTCTTTGTTTTTTCAAAGGACAAAAATGCCCTTTGTTTGGTAGCTGTTAGATCAAATTTATTTTCCTTGTTGATCTAACGGTTTGAATTTGATTCAGCACAGTGCTGTAGCCCAATAGGCATACAACACCAAATCTTTTCCCCGATTTTAGGTTTTTGATACAGTGTTGTAAAAACTAAAAGATAACTCAGAGAGTAACCCACTCAGTTCTCCAAATCGGTTTATCTCATTAATGGTCAAAACTGAATTTTTTTTATTCATGATTTTGCTAATTATGTTAATTTAACATTTTTTGAATTTTGTTCCCAATTATAAACATTAAAATCTTAATTGAATTAGATACAGTATCAAAATTTAAAAAATTATTTTAAAATTGTGTTGGATTTGAACTAATCAATCCGAATGTTAATCAACCGATTAGAGGTTAACTTAACATGACCTGCTCTGGTTCCTAGTCCGATAGCCGTTCAACTCCTTTCTAAACACTGGTTATTTATTGGTATTTATTCTCGGCTCAAAAATATGATGCCAATCAGACCAAAAGCACTTTAAGCCGGCTCACCTTTTGATATAGTAAACAATACAATTAGCGATTTCGCAAGTGAAATTTAGGAAAAACGCACCCAGGTCGAATCATTCTTCCCCTCCTTTTTATCCGCACGTTCACGCCATTAACAATTTTCTTTGTCTAGATAATAATGATGCAAAAACTACTATATTAAAATTAAGATTCTGTCAGCCACGAAAAAGTTGTCTGAAAACTCAATTTCCACAGAATTACATAGTAACGCAACTTTGAGTCAAAGAGTTAAAAAACAGAGTAGAAGAAAACGAAAAAAAGGCTTGTGAGTGTCACTCATCGTTGCACGTGTCAGATATTTTACTTTTAAACTAAGAACATATCGTCAATAAATTAACTTTATAGAACTTTAATTTCAGACCCACAAAAACACATGTATATTCTCCAGCTAAAACTATTTCTTCCAATACCGATTATGAACATGCTGAAGCATGGATTAGATGGTCTAAGATAATTTAGTTTCAGGTGAATACTCCTAACCAGTCTCATCAGATTTCACAAGATTTTTTAAAATAATATAATTATAATTAGAAAGAGTTACGATTAATATGTCTTAAACTTGTTCACCAGGAGATGAATATGTATGGCTACTCCATCAACGAGAAGTGAAAAAAATAAAGAAGCTATGAATGATCTAATTTTTTTAAAGTGAATTTATCTAATTCGTTAGGGCAACCAAAACAACACTCATATAAGTTGTTCGAGAATTCACGACATATATGATTCAATAAAAAAATTAGCAACCAAATAATGACGATCATGAGATACTCAAGTCACAGGCAAAATCAACATTGCATGCATGCATGCAACAGTGTGTGTGTGTGTGTGTATATATATATATATATATATATATATATATATATATATATATATATATATAGAGAGAGAGAGAGAGAGAGAGAGAGAGAGAGAGAGAAATTAAACGTAGAGAAAAAAGGTTATTGAATACCCTTTAGTGGCGAGTTCATAGATCTTGCCATGGGAAGATGAAACGATGACACCAATCTCGGCGTCACATAGAACAGACAGCTCCTTGGCCTTCTTGAATAGCCCAGCTCGGCGCTTGCAGAAGGTAACCTGCCTGTGCACCGGGTTCTCTATACGCTTCATCTCCACCTTCCCCCGACCCATAACTCTAGCTCACCCACCAACTAATAATATATGGAAGTCTACGAGTCTTTAATCTCTCAGGCTCGAACTCGAACTCTTTTAGTTCCGATGTGTATTTGTAGTTTTTTCTTTTGTTTGTTGTTTTTATCTCTGCAAACAACCTCTCACTAGTTTGAACTAGCTTCGAGGTTGCTGCTACCTTCCACTAAATCACCCCAGAGAAAAAGCTGAACACTAGAGCGGTTTTGGCCTTCTGGGAACTGAAGCTTCGGGGGCTTATATACAACTTCTTTGTCCCTTGTACATTTGATTCCCCGAAGCACCTAGGGCAACCAATGGTTGGCTCTCACTTTACAGCTACTATTTCTTCTTTTGCTTTTGCTTTTTTTTTTTTCCTTTTTGAACCGATGCAACTTTCTTATTGGTTTTATTCCTTTCAACTTATTGAGAATCGATTCTACATAGAAAATCAGAAGACCAAAGGTTACAAACTAAGAATCTATTTGTTTATACATGCAGTAGATTTAGTTTTGAGGTAAATCATAATTTGTAGCATATGCAAATTTGTATCTCTCTATTACTCTTCGGTTTTTGTATATACATATTTAAATCGAATTGTATACAGTAAAATTTTTATAAAATGATATTGGTGAGATCGAAAAAAATATCTTCTAAAATTATTGTTGAGTTGTCGGATGGTGTGTACTTGATTAGGATCAGACTATAGTCGATGCAAGTGTTGGACACTTTCTCTGTACGACTAGATTGCCCCTTATATTTCAGAACACTACGGGCTACAACAATCGTCCCCAAGATACAACGACTATTTGGGTATTTCCAAGAACGTTGCACACGTATCTCGAAACTTTTGGGCGAACCCTTATATACCCGGAACTTTCGGACTCGAGAGAGGATGAGAGAAGAATAACTATTGCTAATGAATGCTTATGCAATGAGTTGTTGGGACAATTTGCAAATGAGGGGGAGATGTCTATTTATAGGCAATGGAGGATGAGGATTCGAAAGGCCACGAGGACTTATGAAGAGTCATGTCCAAATTTTTGATTTATTTGTTCATACTCTTTCACCATTATTAACCAACTTGTGTCCTTTGATTTTGTGTCTTTTGATTTATAAACCAAATGACATAAACAAATCCAAAGGACACCAACAATCCCCCACATGGTTAATAATTTAGTCCATGAGATCTTTCGACTCAAATCTTTTATCCACATACATGAATGATGACCAATGCATGCAGACTCTAATTGAAAGTTTTGACGTGTTATTATTGCATTGAGATAGGTAGCTTGCGGCTTTCAACCTTCCCTAGTAAGATGTTATCGGATTTACTCGCTGCTCGGTGAATGCGATGTCTTGAATCGTCAGCTTTTTGTGTAAACCAAGACAATAACATTTACACAATAATAACCCTAGTATATTTAGGTTCTCACATTGTGTCCATTTCGGCCATGGACTGTATCTTAGATTCATAAGTGTTTTTCTATTTGAAGCGGCCTCACTTCACACTTACATAGGTGATCTCCTATCGGAAGTATCCTGCCATGCTCCACCTTTAACAAGGTATAGGAATCATTAAAAGCGTAATGCTTAACCTAGCCATACCTCTGCAGGTCAACACCTGGGCAGCTTCTGAGAATGAGATAGGTTCCAGGTGATTAGCTGAACCCTCCATAACTTAGTTGTCTCATTGAACCAAGTTCGTGGGATCTCCACTCATCATGGTTGAGTTACCGCTATGGACGTCCTTTATTGCGTGGACTTTAATCCCATTCCCCTTACTATATTCTACATTTGATCTCGAATGATTCCTTTTGTAATAAGAATCAGCTCAGTTTTTCCGGGACTTTACTAGAGATCAATTATCTAACGGTGTTATGTCTTCGACCAATATGTCAAGACTTACCGTTGTACATTGTACTTTGTGCTCTCCCTATTACAGACAATGTATTAATATGGGAGACACTAGCTTTTCCACAATATGGAATATCCTCAAGGAAGTTTCTGAATCATTCAGCTTCTTCCCTAGCTTTGTGTAGTGCTATAAACTCCGACTCCATTGTGGATCAAGCTATGCATATTTATTTTAGAGGACTTCTAAGACACGGCTCCTCTTCCTATAGTGATTATATATTCACTTGTAGGTTTGGAGTCCTTGGTATCTGATATCCAGTTTGTGTCACTATATTCTTCTAATATAGCTGATATTTAGCATAGTGTATGCCTTGGTTTATGGTATGCTTTAAATACCATAAAACCCTTTCCAGAGCTAGCTAGTGACCCTTTTCTGGATTACTTGTGAATCTACTGAGCTTACTAACTGAGTACGCAACATCAGGACGATTGCAATTCGTTAAATGTATTAGAGTCCTAATACTTTATGTATACCTCAGTTGCGATACTGGGCCGGTTTGTCATAAGCTTCAAATTTCTTGAACATACTTTCCACATAGTGGAATTGTGTCAAGGTTTTTTCATCAGCTTTCCTAGAGAGCTTTATCCCTAGTATGACATCTACTAGAGACATATAATTATGTAAGCTTTTCACAATAATCTCTTTACCGCTTCCCATAATTAGTAAGTCATCCACGTAGAGACATATAATTATGTAAGCTTTTGGTGTGCCTTTAATGTAATCACATTTATCGCACTTGTCGATCTTATAGCTATTTGATAACATTGTTTTGTCAAATTTCCTGTGTCACTTTTTTGGCACTTGTTATAGCCCGTATAGTAACTTGAGTAGCTGGCATACTTTATGCTCTCGACCAAGAGTCGCAAACCCTTCAGGTTGCGTACCTTAATTCTACTTAGGCTTAGGTACTTCGACCTTTACTAGTTACCCCTATACTTTAAGGTAACCGTAGGAATGCTTCTTTCCTTTCCATAGCTCGTATGGGGTTTTGACCCTTTTTCTTGTGTGGCAACTTGCTTAGAGTGAGTTGAGAGCTCAGCTTCCCCCCACATTTCTGGGATAAGTCTTAGCTAATCAACACTGCATTAATCATCTCCTTAAGAGTTTGATTTTGGCTTTCAGCTATACTATTCAAATGAGGTGAGTATAGAGCAGTCGTCTGACGAACGATGCTGTGTGCTCGACAGAGTTCTTCAAAGAAAGCTACAGATGGAGTAGTCGTCTAACGAATAATGTCGTGCTCTTGACCAAGTTCTTTAAACAGAGCTACATATTCTCTTCCTCAATCACTTCGGATCATTTTGATTTTTTCACGTTGAGTTGATTTTCAACCTCATTCTTATACCTCATAAAGGCCTGAAGAGCTTCGCCTTTACCTTTAAGAGATATATATATATAACCGTATCTTATGCAATCCTCGATAAACATGATAAAGCACATCTTTTTGCCTTTAGTTTTCTCATACTTCATATCCGTATGAATTAACTCAAAGGCATGGTACTTCTTTCTACCGAATAGAAAGGTGATTTGGCTATTTTAGCCTTCACAAATACCTCACATTTATCAGAAGGGTTGAACTCTAGATTCGGTAGTAAATTTAAACTTACTAACTTTTTTAGTTAGTTTAAATTTATGTGTCCTAATCTATCACGCCATAAATTAGAACACTCGGGCCAAATAAGAAGAAGTTTTAACTTTATTCCATCCGTCAAAGGTATGGTGTATAGTTATTACGTTCATCTTAAAGAGCCCTTTTTTCTAGATAACCCTTGCATACAAATTTGATCCGTTTTGGTCAGTACAAACTTATCAAATATAAGCTTTTAAATTTGGCTTTGCTTAACATTGAGCCAGAAACTAAGTTTTTGCTTAACAGTCAGCTTTTAGGACCACCTCGCATAGTCTGATGATGTTGTGCTTGAGAATATCCCCCTGTCCGAGCAGATGTGTTAGGTAGCTCATGTGTCCACTCTCTCAGATCATCCACTAGGTCGGCCTCAAATACCATAGCTGACAGATCTATCTCAAACATATCTTCAGCTAGGTTAGCCTTGCCTTTATCGTCCTTCTTTGGTCGATGATAGTCCTTAGCCATATGACTAGATTTCTCACAATTGTAGCAATCACCCTTGATATTCTTATTCTTGGGCTTTTGCTTCTCCTGCTTATCCCCAGATTTCTTCCTCTTCTTGACACCTTTCCCTTCAACGAGGTTCACGGTGATCTCAGAGGTAGCCTTACCTTGCTTGACTTTAGACTTTCGGCTATTTTCCTTGATCCAAAGCCTCATAATCAGGTCTTCTAGGCTCATGTCCTTCCTCTTATGCTTGAGGTAGCTCTTGAAGTCCTTTTAGAGTGAGAGGAGCTTCTCGATCATCGTAGCCACTTGGAAGGACTCACTAAGTTGCATCCCTTCGACGTGAATCTCGTGAAGGATCAACTGCAGCTCCTGCACTTGGTCGATGACCTTCTTAGAGTCTACTATTTTAAAGTTGAGGAATTGCCCGATAATGAATTTCTTTGTCTCGGTATCCTTTATTTTGTACTTCTTCTCAAGTGAACTCCACAGCTCCTTGGCGGTCTTGTGTACTACATAGACATTGTAGAGCATATCATCTAGTTTATATAGGACATAGTTATGGCATAAGAAGTCAATGTGGCTCCACGCGTCAAGAGCATTGATCTTCTGTTGATCTGTCTCGTTCTCCGCAATTTTTGGTGCATCCTTTTTTTAGGAACTGAACCAGGTTGAGCGTGATCAGATATAACATCATCTTCTGCTGCCACCTCTTGAACTCGGTGCCATTGAACTTTGTTGGCCTTTCGGCATGGACAGTTCTTGGTACTGTAGTCAATGCGACGGTGTTACCGAATGTTTGCCGCTAGGATGGATTACAAATGATGAGGACCCCTCTATTTATAGGGGTAGAGGCTGCCATCTCGAAGGGCCACAAGCACACTCTGAACAAACATATCTTGTGGCCAGCAGGCTGTCTGTGAGCGATCGTGTCTCTTCGAAGGCTTCTGGATAGGCATTCAATCTTCGCATCCCTTCGAATAGATGTCTGACTACTATATCCAGTCCTTGTCGCATCCCTTCGCTGGTCGGCCTTATCCACCAGCCTCGTGTCTCATCGTAGATAGGGACCTTATCCTCCTCTTGGCCTCATGTTCCATCACTGTTTGGGTTCCAGATTACTCCAGAATTTTCCAAAATATTTAAGGCTCCTTAGAGCTCCTCGCGACATGGCAAGCATGTGAAGTGCTTAGCGTACCTCAATGCACCCAAGCACCTGCTCCCAGCTTCGAACCTGTACCTGGCCCCGTGCTTCAGCCTTAGACGATGCTTCGCACCATTCTGTGCCCATGCCCGTGCTCAGACAATGCTAGTCAATGCCATCTTCAAGTACACAAATCTCATCTTACAATTGTTGAGTTGTCGAATGGTGTGTACTTGATTAGGATCAGACTATAGTCGAGGCAAGTGTTGGACACTTTCTCTGTACGACGAGATTGCCCCATATATTTCAGTACACTACGGGCTACAACAATCGTCCCCAAGATACAACAACTATTTGGGCATTTCCAAGAATGTTGCACACGTATCTCGAAACTTTTGGGCGAACCCTTATATACCCAGAACTTTTGGACTCGGGAGAGGATGAGAGAAGAACAACTATTGCTAATGAATGCTTATACAATGAATTGTTGGGACAATTTGCAAATGAGGGGGAGATGTCTATTTATAGGCAATGGAGGATGAGGATTCGAAATGCCACGAGGACTTATGAAGAGTCATGTCCAAATTTTTGATTTATTTGTTCATACTCTTTCACCATTATTAACCAACTTATGTCCTTTGATTTTGTGTCTTTTGATTTATAAACCAAATGACATAAACAAATCCAAAGGACACCAACAATTATCACAAAGAGAGATTTACTTTTTTTTTCCACCGAAAATAGTACCATTAGAATTTTAAATAATAAGTGTAAATAAAATAAAATTATTTTATCAATATTCAAATTAATTAAATCTCGGCTTTAGATGTCATTCAAATATTATATTTGATTGAGATATGTTTTTTACGAAAAGACAACAGAAACAAAAATTATTTAAAAAATCATTGATAAGATAAATGATAATATAAAATTTGTTAAATTAGCAATTCTGAAATATTTTTAGATTTTTAAAATAGATAAAAATATATGTATTTATTATAAAATATTACTTTTTATAGATGTTCTAAATATTAATATTGTTTAGTTGGCCAGCCTATTAAATTAGTATCTAGGTGTAGATATGTATGTAGTTACTTGGATCTGTAGTAAATTATTGAGCTCATTTTCTCAAGGAGGACAAATTGGTAAATCATAGATATATTTGGGAATTAGGGTTCACGTAAGTCAACCGGCCTGTGGTTACAGAGTTCAGGTTAGACCAAGATGTGGATCACGTGACTTGGGCGTTGTGTGGCCCCAATACTCAGATGATGGTACATATTTAGTACAAGTCTTTGATTTTGTTGAGGTATTAATTTGAAATCGGAGTGCTAGCATACGACATGTTTTATATAGGTTTGAGGTATTGATTGCTTTTGCTTTGTTTATTTTGTATTTTGTCTTTTGTTTTTGTTAAACCAATAGAACTTTCATACTGGTTTTAGTCTTTTAAACTCAGCGAGTATCGATTCTACGTTAAAAACCAGAAGACCAAAAGATTTAAACACTACGAATCCGTTTGTTAGTAAGTCACTAGATTTAGTACATACTATTTGGTGAATTATAATTATTAGAATAAATAGTTTTTTTGCACTATTTGAAACTAGATAATTAGAGTAAGGTTTCAGCTATATAAACATCAACATTGAAATCATTTTGCATACAATTCAGGAGGTAAAAATTTAAAATCTTGCCAGTGGCATAGTAGCCCAGCGGCATAGGCGTAGGATGACTTGACGGTGGTCATGGGTTCAAACCCTGACATAGGTGGAATCTAGGTGTTTACTTATCAAAAAAAAAAAATTTAAAATCTTTCTTGCTCATTTGTTCTTCTAATTTTTTAGTAACACTTTGCTAAGTTCATAACAACATTAAATTGAGGTAAAAAATATTTTATAAATAGTGTTTAAATCACGGATCAAAAATTATTTATTATATTTTCTTTGAAGTTTGTTGTCCATTGGTCAGTGGACCTCTTTTTAAGTTTGTTTATCCTCGCAACCCCCAACCTTATTTCAACTCTACCAATAAAAAAAAACTTAGTTCAAGGACGATAATCATGGAACTTCAAATTCAAACAGCTACGACTATTCCGTGCAAAATGTACATGATGTTAGGTGTAGGTTGCTGGCTTTGAATAGCAAAGTGAAATAACAATATTTTTAGAGTTTAGTCTACTGCGAATAAAAATATCAAATAAGCTTGAAAAAGAACAAATAGAGGAGTCATCTAAACAAAAGAAAATAAATAAAAGGAGACCGAGCCGTGCATATCCCCAATGCTTTATCCACCACTAATTTCGTCTTAACTTTGAAGACAGGAACCTTGTCAAATCACGAACATTCAATAGAAACTCGTCAAAAGATATTCTGTTGTCATTTCGGCTTACAATATGACTGCCTTCTGTTGGTGAACTTCCTCAACTTCGTCACTAATACAATTAATTAACTGGAACGTTGGCCAAGTGTCTTGTGTGTGTGTATATATATATATATATATATATATATATATATATATATACACACACACACACTAACAAATATTTTGAGTTTATTTTTATATAAACTTTTACTTAACTCTAAATTATCAAACCAAGTTAAGTATTAACTATGTAAATAATCTAGGCTCGGTTCTGTACTGGAGGATATAGTGTCAAATCCTCTAGACGAGCTTTTGAAACTCATTTTGTTAGAATATCATATTTAATGTAAGTTTCACCTTTTCCCCAAGAAAAGAAACATTTTAGCTTAGCCATTGCACACGTGGATATTCTCTTACCACGTGAATTCCTCACTTTTCCATTCATTAGTATAGCGATATGTTTGATCTAATTCAGCATAGCGATTGGGGCATTCCGGCCAAATATATTCTCCTCAAAATCTAGTCTATTTTTTTTATGGATAAGGTGGCGCGAAGCCTATATAGATAAACGAGTAACAACGTACACAGACAAAGTACAAGACAAACAATCAGAAAACGAAACTAGTCCGGTGAGTGCAGGGTGGCACAAAAGGGGATCGAAGGGCGATCGAGAGGACCCTAGAGTCATCGATCGAGGTGGAATTCTACCGAAATAAGATTCGGCAATTAAACTCAAGACAAAGTCAAGAGAACTACTGAGTGTAAACTCAGTAGATCGCCACAGTCGATGTAAATCAACCGAGGCGAGGATCTTCACCCGCAAACATCGGACAAGTATCTTGATCCGATAAACGGAAAGCAAAAAACAACAGAAACTGAGCACATAACTAACGAGACCATGAAACATTTGTGGCTCGAACCAACAAGCAACATGACAACGCAAGCAAAATAGCCTAAGAAATATAAGTGAAATAGTCAACCGGGGGGGAGGTCGATGGTGACCAACCCCCCCCCCCCCCCGGGGAACACCCGTGAACGCTGTAGGCGGACCGGAGAGGGAGCTAGTAAACGGAGGACGACTTGTACGGACTTGGTAGCCCGACTACGAACGAAGAGGGCGAGTTCCGACTATCCGGTTGGGCGAGCTCCGGTGGGTCTGGTGGGTCAAGCTCCTAGCAAACCCTGTGGTCCGGAGCGAGGCGAGGTGTACGGCGGACGGAGATGGCGAGTCTGAGGCGAGCGGCCGAGAGCAACTACCGGCTCGTAAGTTGTCGGTACGGTGGCTTAGGGCCGAGGGAGGGTGGCCTACGACCTTGGACGGTGAGCCTTGTACCTCGGACGGCTGGTGGCTTGGACGATGGTCGAGGCCTGGACGACAGACATCTGGACAAGAGCTTGGACGGTGGAACTGCTGCTAAAAGGCTTTCGCTGGTGGTTGGCCGGCAGTCAAAAGCATGAAGACGGGGCGGGCGGGGGTGGTTCTGGAAGAAGATGACGCGGCGAGGAGGCACGGATGAGAGCTTAGCAACGGAGGTAAGAGGCTGAGGGAAGAGAGCATATGGTGGTGGATGTAAGGAAAGGAAGGGATTAGGGGAGGAAGATGATGGCAGCGACGGCCAAGATTGAGGGTATAAAACCCAAGGAACTCTCACACTGGGAGAGAGACGACAGAGCAATACAGAACAAAGCTGTTTGCCACCCTTTTTTTTATCCCGCATCGTAGCTTATAGCGAAATGCAACTCAGTTCATGTTAGAAGCTTATGACCCATGAAAATTCAGTAATTCTAAAAGCAGCCCAAAATATCTCACCGTCTTCTCAAACGAATCACACATTTAAAATACTGAGCAATAATTTCCAAAATCTAGTCTATTGGGTGACTGTTTTTATATTCATGTTCGTTTGGTGCTTTAGTGATACAAAGAATATTTTTTTTCTTAAACTACGTTTTTGTTACTTTTTTATATTGTAGTAGTACTCTAGTATTTTGAGAATAGTATTTCAGAAGTTTGCCACATGATGTGACATCAGGGCAGGATTTTTTTTTAGGACCAAGTAACCAATGCATTCCTCCGAGGGGGAGCCTAAACTTTTTCATTTATCGAGTTATCGTAATGTTCGGATACGAATCCAAGTTCGATCAATTTTTAACGACCCGGAAGTCTACATCTGTAGTTGGATTCAGCGTTTCAGTGAAAGCCGAAGCTTTTTCAAAATGAATGTAGTATAGAAAATGACAGTAGATACAGCTCTCAAGAGAATCCGAAAGTATCAAGTTTGCCACTTTCGGAGGGAGATTACCAACCCAATCATCCAAAAGTGGAGAGAGTCTACATCTATTGCTCAAACAATCGGCGACACTAATGTTTGAGCGAGAGGTGTGGAGCAACATACAGTTTGGCAACACGCCAAAATCCAACCTAATCTTGATATCTAGGAATTCAAAATTTCAATCCACAACTGGATTGGAGTTTGTAAGAAACAAAAAAGCTTACCTGCAATCCGTTTCAATCTCAACTCTATCCTCAGCAAACGATACACGAACTAAGTCAAGAGCCAGACGAATTGCCAAGAGCTCAGCCTCTAACGGGAAAAAGCCAAGACCTTCGAAGTTCAGCCATCAACCAAAAGGCCCATGGAATTTCGAGCAACCATAGCTACACCTGGGTAAGAGAAGTCTTTGGCCCAAGATGCATCGCAGTTGAGCTTCATCACCTCCAAAGTAGGAGTTTTCCATGAAGCTTGTTGGCCCACTATCACGACTCCCCGATCGGACTTTTGCTTACTGACCTGTAAAAATTCGAGGGAGGAGTCAACAACTACTTGAGCATCCCGAAAAGGGTCAAGAGGGGCACCATCAAATAAGAACTTATTCCTAGCATTCCATAAAGCCCAACATAGATACATAGCTAGAAGAATCAAGTTCTCCACATTTGAATCATCCTGCAAATAAAACAACTATTCTAACCAATGCGCAAAGGAAACATGTATAACTAGCCCAGCCGAATGACCTATTATGCTAGTGAACAAAAAACGCGAGAGTGATGACAATCGAAAATCATATGGCAAATGGACTCAATAGCCCCATTACACACTTTACACACTAGAGACGTGGATAAGTGTCTCCTAAACAAATTCTCCACAACTGGAAGGCTATTCCTCGCTACACGCCAAATAAAATTTTTGATCCGGGGATGAATATTAAGCTTCCAAATACGGGCCCAAATCCCCGGATCAAAAGTCAGGGAACTAGAGCTCGCCAGCTCCATATTAACCAGTCTTGGAATTTCGCTCTTAAGGGAGTGGTAAGCCTTTTTGACAGTGAACAAACCAGAAGAATTTTTGGTCCACGCCCATTTATCTGGCGTCAACTCGTTACCTAACGCAATGTTAGAAATGGCAGCCCTTTTGTTCTCAGAGAACAAAGAGCTTATGAGGTCATTTTTCCAGTTACCAGTCCAGAGGCAAATAAGGTCCGCAACCTTTTTTTTGTTCCATACCATCAGAAGGATCCATGAAAATCCTACCTCTTGGAAGCATAGGAACCCACGGATCTCCCCAAATATAAGAACTTGTCCCATTCCCAATTCTTATAATAGTACTATCATCTAACCCCTCTCTCCCTACCAATATACTTGACCAAATCCACGAAGGATTTCTGCCTAAATTTGCATCAAGGAGGGAAGAGTTATTAAAGTACATACCTTTCAGAATCCAAGCACAAAGGGAAACAGGATTAGAGATGAGTCTCCAAGCTTGCTTAAGAGCAAATTGAAGATCCTGAAATCTCTAAAGCCAATACCTCCATCCCTCTTTGAATCCGTCAATTTGTCCCAGCTGATCCAGTGGACTTTCCTCATTTCCACATCCCCAGACCACCAGAAACTAGCAATTAGGCTATTCAATTTTCTGCAAAAAGACTTAGGGAACAACAAACATTGCATAGTATAACAGGGAATATATAAGAGGGCAGATCTAATAAGCACTTCCCTACCAGCCATACTGAGTAACTTTTGCTTTCAACTAGCAGACTTGCTTTTGATTCTATCCATGATAAATTTCAAAGTCTCGGTCTTAGATCTACCCCAAAAGGAGGGGAGACCCAGATACTTGTTGTTCAGAGCCATTAGAGACATACCCAGGATATCCAAAATCTCGTGTTTAATAGCATCTGACTCAAACTTGGAGAAGCAAACCCATGATTTTTGGAAATTAATCTCATAGCCTGAGGCCTCCACAAAATTATTCAAAATATCTTTAAAAGCTCTAGCTTCCGAAATAGAGGCTCTACCAAACAGGAAAGTATCATCAGCAAACAAAACATGGGACACAACTGGACAATTAAAGCTAAACTAGAAGCCCAAAATCTGACTAAAAGATTGAGCAAGTTTCAAAAAGTGGGCTAAGGCATCCGAAACAAATAAGAACAAAAAAGGAGAAAGAGGATCTCCTTGTCTAATACCTCTAGCTGTCTTAAACCAATTAAGAAGGGCCATATTTAGCAAAGCACTATAGGAGGTAGACCGAATACAACTCATAATGATGGACACCCATCTTGTATGAAAACTACGTTTAAGCATGACTATCTCCAAAAAATCCTAGTTGACCAAATCATAAGCTTTTTTCATATCCAGCTTAATAGCCATAGACAGGTTTCTCTTCCTAGCATTAGTCTTCAGGAGGTGAAAAGCCTCATGAGCTATGATGATGTTATCCTGAATGCATCTATTACTAATAAAAGCCCCTTGGGTTTCAGAAATCAAAGACTCCATCAAAGTTTGAGCGTATTCACTAAGACCTTAGAGTAAACTTTATACGCAAAGTTACAAAGACTAATAGGCCTAAAATCACCCACAGACATAGGGCTAGCAACCTTTGGAATCAATACCAAGTGGGTTCTATTCAGTTCCATAGGGACACAACTAGAAGAGAATAAATTTTTCACCAATGCTATAAGGTCATTAGAGATAATAGACCAATAATGTTGATAAAATAGACCTGAAAAACCATCTGGTCCTAGAGAACGAGAGCCTCCAAGCTCAAAAGTTGCCTTCCTCACTTCCGCATTCGATATGTTTTCTAACAAACCTGCAGCCATATCAGGAGAAACTAATTTAGGAATGCAATTTATGATCATGGCCACTAGTCGCTGAATAGAGTACATAGACTTAAAATGCGAATTGATAAGAGTCTTAAGAGAAGAAGAATCCTCAATCCAACTCCCCGAAGAGTCCCTATGTTTAATGATCTGATTTCTCTGTCTTCTCTGCGTAGAGAGGTATGAAAAAACTTAGTATTCCTATCACCCCAATTCAACCATTGAATCCTTGATCTTTGGTGCCAATATAGCTCTTCTTTTTTATACAATGCAGTCAGCTCTTTTGACACCAAGATCCCCTGCTCCCTACAAGATTTATCAGGAAAAGAAACCTGTAGGGAGGATAAAAAGTTAGTTAGCTCAACAATTTTTTTTCTATGATTCACAATTCTATTCTTACTCCACAAGGTAAGATCCTTAGCACAGCAGCAAGTTTTCTTGTGGAACACCATATATAGGCAGCCAAAAGAAGGATTAGACCAAGAGAAATCAACCATGTCTTTATACCCCTCTTCTTATAGCCAGAAGTGTTCAAACCTAAATGACCTTTTAGGGCAACAAGAGAAGTGAGTATCTAACAGGTGGAAAGCATGATCAGACCCATAAGACATAGGACTATGTATAATTTGAGCACCAATGAATAAAATTCTCCAGTCAGCATTAGCTAAGCAGCGATCCAATCTTTGAAGCATAAGACCTTTATCTAATCTATAGTTAGACCAAGTAAATTGGTCACCTTTGAAGCCCAGGTCAATGAGTCCCCCTGATGTGATCTCGGCAGGAGAAATACAAGTGTTATGGATCTATTGTTGCCTAGAATAAATGAGACTTCGAACCCACGAACTGGACCAGCAAGAACCTTGGCAAAAGAGCCTCAACCCGAGCCATAAACAATCTGAGAACTCCAACTTATGTCGTATCACACCACAAATGAGGATAGCAAACTTGTTTGATAAGTGAAAGAACCGTTCAACCTAAACATCGCACTAGCTTAGGCAAGAATAAGCTGAGTACAAACTTACTAAGTCAAGAGATTTTATTTTAGAATTGAAATCGAATGTAGAGTGCCCTAAAACAAACGAACCAAGCCTTTATATATAGGCTTTTAAGTTCTTAAAGGAATAACTCCTAAATAAGCTAAAGGCAACTCGCCTAATTAACTATTCCTAATCTGGCCAATTTTTAACTCCTAAACAAGGGAGATTTTGGCCTCTTTATTCAACTAAATAGGAACTAAATAATATAACTAAGAATGCTAGAAGCTTGTAGAAAGATCTCGTCTAATTCAGAATCTGCATGGACAAAATATGACGTTGCATGCTTCCTAAGTTGGCAAAGTTGGCAAATCTTCCAAAACAGCTTCTATTACGTGCATGGACTTTGCATAGACCTCATGCACGTCCTTGAACTTGTTGGCACATTCATGAGCTTCCCAAATTAGGCAACTAAGTTCAGCTTGAAGCTTCCTTGATCTTGCACGCATCATTAGTCTAACTGGCACTTGCACTTGACGTGAATCTTCTTGTACTTGTAGCTTGGACGTAAGCATGCTCGCATCACCCCCTTCCTACATAAAAGAAAGAAGAAGGGACATCTGTCACAAATCAGGGGGATTTTCCCTTTCCCTCTCGTCAGCATGTAAAATCATATTGAGATCACCCATACAAAGCCAAGGTAAATCAGCATTCAGCCCTAGCATTTTACACCTAGACTAGAAGTTCTTCTTTTTGCTAGAGTCAGGTTCACCATAAATAAAAGAAGTCAACCAAGAAGAATTTATGACTACATCCTTACACACCATATCAATAACATTATTAGAGCTAGACACCACCTCAATATCCACCTCATCATTCCACCATGAATCAAGGCCTCCAGTCGTACAACAAGGATCAACGTAAAGTAGTTAGCAAATCTACAACTTCTCCTAAGTTTCTCCATCTTCACTTTGTTGTCGTGTTTTTATAAGAAAGACTATTTGCAGAGAGTGTTTCCGGATAAGTCCCTTAAGGACTTGAACTATCAATGTTTATCCCAAACCCTGATAGTTCCAAGCAAGAAACTTCATGGTGAATCAAGTAGTAAAGGTCCTGCTACTCCGATCAGAGGAGAATAGGAGATACATGACTCTGTAGTCACTCCCAAAACTATAGAGACTTGTGGGGCTTTGGCATTTATGTTTTAGACCTGGAATTCTTTTCAGAGGGTGAGGAGATCTGACTCGATCCTCTGCCCTTAGGCTTAGCACCAAACTTTGGTTGCCCCTTCTTTCCAGAAAACACCTTGGAGATCCCTATAAAAGAAACCCCTGAAACGAGTTCAGCCCCTTCCACCTGTAATAGAGAAACAAGATCAAAACAAACCAGGGGGTTAGTCAAAATAGGAGCTTTTGTAACAAGTTTGGTGGCTTTTTGTCTTGGGTTTACTTGTAGGGAAGTAGTTTTTCGTTTATTTGGGGTTTTTAGGGAAGGAAGCTCGTTCGAGGCTGGGGATGAGATAAGAACAGGTAAAATATGCTTTTGGTATCCAGGTAATATTTGTAAATTTCCCCCCACCTCCCACCCCCACCTGGGCAATTGAAAAGGGTTTCTTGGTACAGAGATTTGTGGAGTATTCCTCTTGTCCTTGTGTTCCTAATATGTAAACCTTTCTTAGCCTATCAAAGTACATAAGGATTGAACCAACCACTTCCAACTTTGACAAAGCCATCCAAGAGGGACCCTTTAGCCCCGTCCTAAATAAAATAGATGAACTAAATAGATGAGTTGGTCATTTTCCAACCCCAATTCTACTCGGAGAGAAACTGGACTTGACAGAGGAACCTAATGAAACATCAGCCAAAGAATTTACCAATTTATTCCCACACAAGGGGTTTGGAGAGCCATCCATAAAGGGAATCAATTGGTAACTTTGCTTCCTACCTTCTACATCCTCTTTTAGGGTGCTGTCAACTGGTACAACCCCACCTGCAAGCGAATGGGATTGAAACTGATGAGGAGTACCTCCACTACCAATATTCGAAGGCCTTGATAGCAGAGACTGGCTAGAAGATGCATTAGAACTTCCATACCGAGGAAAAAGGAGGGCAGCTTTCAACCAGTTCCTGAACAAGAGATCTTTTATCAGCATCTTCTTCATAAGATCTACTAGATGTTCATCCAAGGAGCAGAATAAATTAGAATGACCCATCTTGCCACAGCAAAAATAGATCTCCAGAAGCCGCTCGTACTTATAAGATACAACCCACTGGTCAAAACCCGGACGAAGAACCCTAAACTCAATCGGGAGAGGAGAATCTACTACTACAACAACCTTCAACCTCAGAAAGGATATACTTCCTGGTGACCCAAGGTCATCCTCATTAGTTACCAAAAGGCCTAAGAACTGTCGACCTACCACCTCAGTTGTTCTTTGGGTAACCAGATTAAGAGGGAGCCTGTGGACCTGTATGTTAAAGCTAGAAGAGGAAAAATCAATTGAAGTCCAGGGGAGAGAGGGATCCTAAGTCTTCAGCACCAAGTATTGGTCAGCTACGGACCTAGGTGCATTCAAGAGAGCTTTATTACGGTCTTCTCTAAATCAGAAGGAGAACGAAAATGTATTCTGGGCTAATTCACTAACCACCAATTTTTGAGCTTTAATACCTCATGACTTTTCCACACTTTCTTTCACCACAGCCAAATGAAAAGGTCGAGAAGAAAGGAGTTTACCAAAGAGTAGTAGCTCCAAATTTTCTGAACTGAGACGGGATCCGGTTCTAGCTGGATATTGGGACCAAACTTTTGGAGAGCGTAGTCAACATCTTCTTGAGACAGGACCACACTAAACTTATCTTTAGGAGTCATAAAGTAGTGTCCTAACGGACAACAAGGACAGAGGGAATACTCCAAGAGGAGTAAATAACGGACAAACTAGAAGGTAAGTAACAGGAAGTGTAGCAGGGGAAATTAAGGTAGGTAGGGATTAAAGTAAGGGAGCTTTAATGGCAAAAGAAAGGAAAAAAGAATTAGGGATTAGGGTTGGGATAGAGAGAAGGGGGGAAGGAGAGAGGAAGTTTTTGGAATTTTCTTAGTTGATTTACATCAGGGCAAGATGAAGCAGGTCACCTCCCCTATTCGTTTTTTCAGACTAACCATTTAGAAAAAAATATTAATTTGCTATTATTTTAAAAAGTATGACATTTTTAGAAGAAAAAATAAGGTTAAAGTTCTTGTAATTTTGATATTCAATCGTTTTACTATTTGAAATCTACTCTTTTAATTTATAGTGTGCAAAATAATTGAAATTTTTTAGTTCCTAACGATTAACATACTTTTTTTATGAACATTATACCCTTATTTAAAAAATTAACCATAACTCAAATCCAAAAAAATTAAACCATATTAATTAAAACTAAACCTAAATAAAATACCATAAAGATTATTAATTAAATAAATAATTAATGGGTTTTGGTTCCTCCAAAAATACTCCTCCCCGTCTTCTTCCGCCACCGCTATGAAATGACTGGGCCTAATCATCGTCGTCTGGGTTCAGGCCATCTTCGGCACCAACTACACCTTCTTCAACTACATCGATGCTCTCAAGACGCCCGTGAGCTTGACCCTACTTGAGCTCAACAACCTCTCCATCGTTAAGGACATCGGAAAGGCCTTCAATCGCCTCTCCCGACTTAACTTGGAAAGGCCTTCGGTCTCTTCCCCTGAGCTTATGAGCTTGATCGAACTGGGATAGGCCTTTGATCTCCTTCCCCAAGCTAATCTTCCTCTTCGCCTTCTCCCTCCTCTCCACCGATGTTGTCATCTTCACCGTCGCCTCCCACCGAATCTCGCGAGTTCTATTGAGGTGCCAATCTAACCCTTATTCAGCTCTCACTTTTTTCAAATGGGTTAGAACCAATCTGGGTTTTTTCTCTTTGGTTGAAGACTATTGTTATGATGTTCACATTTTGACTTGGTATAAGCTCGGTTTAAACCAACCATGAGATTTTTGGAAGAGATGGTCCAAAGTGGAGGAGATGTGCATTTGTTTGGCACATTTGTTTGGTAGTTTAGCTTCATTTTGCGAGGGATGCAATTGGGACCCAGTCATATTCGATATGCTCATCAAGGCCTATCTCAAGTTGGGGATGGCGAAGGAGGGTTTTCGCGTGTTTATGAAGACGGTAAATGCAAGTTTTTCTGTTAGTGTAGCTTGTAATTTCCTGCTCGATGTTTTTCCATAGTTGAATTGTTTTATAAAAGAAAGGTATAATAGTTAGAAAAAAAATTATGTTGATTTTTAGGGATTAAAAAGCTCATTTATTTTGCATAATAGAGATTGAAATAATAGTTTTTAAATAATAATAATAAAAATAGTTAAATTTTCAAAGTGCAAGGATCTTTGTCTAATTTTCTTTTTTAGAATCAAAATTTTGATATTGTATTTAGAGAAGGAAATTAGAATGAGTATATGTGCATATGTTTGCATGTCAAACAACTCGATCAACATTTTTTTCACAACAGAATGACTAAAAGAACTTCCTTCCTTTCCGAAATCCGCGTGTGTACTTGGTTGATCTTAACCAATAATCCGATTCTGGTGGAAAGATATATCAAGATTAAAGAACGTACACCAATTCTACAATCACAAACTTAATGTTAGTCCCTTTTCAAAAAACTAAACATTAGTTTTTGAGTTACCAAAACTAAAGCTATCGTAATCGCTAAGATATGCTTTGGCTAAGCCTTTTGCGTTGGAGATGTCGAGAAATTGAAGAACCGAAAGTTCGCCCCATGTTAGCCTACAAGTTGGATAGTCGTGAAGAACCCACACACGTACCTACTGACATATATACAAACGTGTATTGTTGTAGCCTTTACAGAAAACCATGTTGCCCCCCGTAGCAGAAAAAAAGAGGGCCTAACATCACACCATGAAATCTGTAATAAGTGATGAAATTTTAATAGCATTTCTAAACATATTTTCTTAAATAACTCTTAGTTGATTAGATCAACTGACATTAGATTTTTTATTGTTTGTTGTTTATTTTCGATCTCTGCCTTTGGACATTATTAATTAAGCAGAACATGCATGCGCTGCTTTCTTTTGCAGAGGGAGCAGGAGCTGCTTCGTGTACTCCGTATTGTACCGAGGCTGGGCCGGGCACCACGTATTATTGAGGTCTACTAGTGCAGTTTATTCCCGGACTGGCTCAAGTACAATACGGATGGCAGCTCTCTAGGGACTCAGGGTCAGGGACGAGTTGCGAGCCTTTTTTGCACTTGTCGAGAGTTCGTCAAGGGCTACTTCAATCACCACGTTTCGCATTGTTTTGCGTTCGAGACAGAGCTCTTGGCGGCTATTATTGCAGTGGAGACGACTTACAAGCAGGGTTGGCACAACCTCTGGCTCGAGACAGACTCTATGTATGTACTGCTCTGCTTTCAGTCTTCCCAAGTCGAGGTCCCATGGCGCTGGCATACTCGCTGGCTGTGCATGTGTCACGACCCAAATCCGGGTCGCTGACATGGCGCTGGGTCACGCTCACCTAAACCGATGAGCCGCGACCCAGCCAGCCTGGTTCGAACGAATGAATCGAATTGCGGAAGCGTTAACATAAGCTTATACAAATGCGGAAGCGTAATTTTTTTTTTATATTATACATATATATCACAATTTTCTTACATTATTCCAAATACAAACATAAGGTCCCACAATGTGTACAACGGAGCGACTCTACTAGATCAACAAAAGGGAAATACCATCCGAAGACTTCAAAACCCGGAAGAAGACAATGGGTTCACACGATCTATCAAACAAATTCTTCGGACGTCAAGGCAATTCTCTAACTTCAGTCACCTGTGGAGGAGGGGGTAAGTACTTGGAAGTACTTAGTAGAGGATATTAAAACTAACCTATAATTAACTAACCAACTACATGCATTGACACAAATTCATGCATAGACAAATGTTACCAAATTAACATTTAGCACTTCACAAGTAATTCGAATCATAGGCAAAGACGAACAAATGAGCACAGATACGCTCCAAATTTCAGATCACACAAATAAACACGTTCTGACCCGAACTTGGAGTCACGAATGTCAAATAATGGATGGACTTCAGATAGGTCTAGATTGTGTCACTCCCTCTCACAACACTGGGATACCAAATCTTATAGCGCTTTCCTAATCCAACTCCACCAGCCATATCATAACCATATCAAATCCAATGTATCCCCAAAAACATGTGCACATGTGCCAACATCCCCGGTTGGTCACGGGTAGACCTCATCGTCTGCCATCTCACAAATTGACTCACACTTATCATACACAAATTCATAATCTTAAATCAAATCCTCATAATCCACAATACTCATATTTGTCAAAACCATGCATAAACCAAAAATCACCAAATCACACAAATCAAAGACTCACATCACACTTCATCAAATCACCACGTAATTATCATATCAAAATAAAGACACAAGTTTATAACAATCAATGTTAGCCAAAACAGAGGTTAG